>PISX010001981.1:0-175087 GCA_004024625.1 Mellivora capensis | reverse complement strand
GGTGATGGTGGTGATGATGGTGATGGTGGTGATGAGGGTGATGGTGGTGATGAGGGTGATGGTGGTGATGATTTTGTAGCCCTTAAAGCACTAGACCTGGAGAGCTTATGGTCAGAGTGACATGCCATGAAGCACTGGATCCCTCGATCACATTTATGTGCCCAAAGAAAGCAACGTAGGTTTGGGGATCCTGCAGTTGGGGGCTGGATTTATACCGGTGCCAGTGGTGTTAGGATAGGGGGTGGGGGAGCCAGCTGAACAAAGGCTGACCCCGGAGCTGACAGAGCTGAGCTAAAGACCTTGTGACAGGGAGGGTTTGTGTATGTGTGTGTGGGGGTGGTGGTTGGGCTTAGAGATGGCCTTGAATGCCAAGGAGAGGAAATGGCAAATTATCCCAGGCAGTGGGGAGCCCCTGGAAGACAAAAGTGGACATGATGATGTTGGGAGAAGGAAGACCCAGCTCCACTCTGAGCACTGGAGTTCAACTGCTCTGGCAGGAAGTAGCAGGTGGGAGGCTGTGGCCCCAGGGGTGTGATGGATGTGAGGGGTTGTGATGACAGCCTGGACGGACTATGAGAGTGGATAGAGAGATGGCCTGGAGGAAACTTCTGGACCAGTGGCCAGCCGGCAGCAGGGATGAAGGGGGACCAGAGGGATGGAAGGACTGGACTTGGTGTGAATGGGAGCAGGGGTGGGGCCCCTGGGACACTGGAGGTCAGGACGGGGCGGGGTCTTGGGGACATGGGGTGGAGGCAGTAGGGGGCTCTGGATCTGGAAGCTGCAGGTTGAAGTGAAATCAAGATTTGTTGGCTGCCCCTGGGACACTGAGTTGTGTCTCCAGGGTTCTCGAAGGGGCAAGGCCAAGACTGCTAGTATCCTTGGCCTGCCCAATGTGTCCCCCACAGCCCCTGCCTCCCACTCCCCCCTATTCTGTTCCCTGAGAGCCTCAGTCCTTGCCAGCCTCATTTTCAGGATTCGGTGAGCACCCCTGGTAGGGGGCGAGTAGAGAGACCAGACAGAGGAGCAGCAGGAGACCCAGAAGTTCCAGCTGTTTCAAGGCTCCCTTTTGTCATGGCAAATCGAGGTAAGGGACAAAGGGGAGCCTCAAACACTTCCGTAATGAGTTACTGAGGAAGGGGTGGGGGTGGGGAGCAGGAGAACTGACAGAGCGGGAGTACAAGGGTAAGAATTTTAAGATTTAGAGGATGTGAGGCTCTGGAGAAAGGCAGAGAAAAGAGGAAAGGGGTTTTTAAGAGTCTACAGGGTTTGAACTGGGTCACGTTTACAATGCTTTGAGAGATTCAAGTAAAGATTAGAATTCCTTTTTAATTGCCTTTGGCTGCCAGACTGTGGCTTTCAATGCAGAGCCAAGGCAAGTTCCGGCCACACGGGGCTGAGGAATTAATTTGGATTGCATAAGGATTGCTTTCCCCTCCCCTTCTTCACATTTTGTTCTGAAAAGGGGACGCATGTATACCTGATGCACACATTGTTAATGAATTAATGATGGGATTTAAGATTCATGGTGTCAGAGACAGAAAGCATAATCCTCTCTTGGTTGAAGCAATAGAAACCAGCTCAGAGTAGCTCAGTCATAAAGGGAGCTTTGCTCTAAGGATGTTGAGTGTCTCCTGGAAAGAGGTAGCTGATCCTCAGGAAAGGACCAGAACTGCCAGAAAGCCCTCCACCAGCATCTCTCTTAGTCTCTGTTCCTTGCTGCAAATCATCCCATCTCTGTCTTGCTTTTTTCCTCCTCTGCAGACCGGCTTCCTCTGTTTCTCGGGGCCCCATGGCAGAGATCTCAGCTCCTGCAGCTCTGGGGGTTACATGGAGTGATGCCAAATGCCTTGGAAGGAGCTGAATGTCCCTTGGCTCTAAATTCTGGTTTTTGGAGAATGACTCTCAATGGCCCTGGCAGGGTCCTCCAGCTCCCCAACACCAACTTGTGGCTGGAGGTGGGAGACCCACGTGGCTGCTGGAAGCCCCCAGCTGCAGCCTGGTGGCAGGCAGCAAAGAGCAGTTTCTAGAGACAGAGCTGGCTGGGCAGACAACCCAGAAGCTGTTCTCAGCAGATATCTCTCCTTTTGAGTGCTTAATTACTATACCAATCCAAGAGTGACTATAAAAATCTGATTTTCTCTGCACTTCAAGACAGAGCTAAGTCTCCAGTGTTTTATCGGCTGCTCTGAAGAGGACCCAGGACGAAGGTACAGAACAGAGGCTCTTTCTCTCTTTTATGGCTGTGGCTCACCTCGCTCCCCCTGGCCTCCGCCAGCCCTGCTCCCCACCAGGAGGGATTGAAGCTGAGCACCTCTGGGGCTCTCTGAGTCCTACCCCTTTTGTCAGTGCTCCTGAGCTCTGTCCTGGGAAACTGACTCCCAAGGCACCCCCAGCAAGGGAAACTGCCTGGCCTTGAAGCTTGTCCAGGAACAGCTTCACTCCCACTGCTCCTTGCCTCTGATCAGCGACTGGACACTGACCCTGGGCCCCAGGGGACCTGCTGATGCTCCATACGCCCCAGCTCCTTGTATCCCCGGTTCTGGCACCAGGCCAGCTGCTGGCCCCAAGCATCATGGTGCTGCTGGGGCTGGGGGGAGTCCTCCGTGGGCACACCTGAGCACCTGCTAAGGGCAGACGCAAACAGGGACATCGCCAAGGGTAACACTTCTGAAGGTTCGCTGAAGCCCATCCGGAATTTTGTAATCCAAAAAAGCCAGGAAGGCAGATATTTTAATTTCAAAAAGCATAATAATAGCGGCCTTTAAAGGGGAATCACTCTGTGACAGGCTTTGGTCTAAGTATATTATCCCCTTAATCTCAGGACTGCTTTAAGAAGTGGTTGTCCCTTCTACTTCAAAAAGAGGAAACTGAGGTACAGAGAATTCAAATAATATGCCTAAGGTCAGACTTTAACCCAGGCAACCTGGTGTCAGAGCCCCTGACCCTAATCACTCCGCATGTTGCCTTTGTAATTCCTGTAGATTTTATGTCATTTCCAAAAATCACATTTTATTTTGAATTTTATAGTAGGAGAAGAGAATGGCAGCAAACTCTTTTCATATTTTTAGGGCTTCTGAAGATTTAATCACACCCTGACCTTATCTGATTTCAGCTGATCTGTTGGTTTTTATTAGACAGGGCTTATGGGTTCCATGTTTTGCTCCAACCATCTAGAACTTTCCCGTCTGTTCTGGTACAAGGGTCTGGCTCAGGGTCTGACCCCTTTGTCTGAACCCTGGGGTTGGCTTCCACTCTTTCCCATGTGGGGCTGCCAGCTCCTCCTTCACTGAGTCGGGCACTGGGGCCAGCAGTGCCCAACAGGTGGGTGGTGGCCTGGGCCTGGGTGCATGGTGCCTGGGCCCTTCCTCCCACCCCGCCTCTGCTGGAGAGACAGCTGGCTCCTGCACGGTGGGGCAAAGCCCTTTCACATCCTGCCTGGCTGCTCCTCGCTAGCTCTGGCTCCCTCCCGACAGCCCCAGGCTGGTGGCAGATGGCTCGGCCTCGCCACCACAGAGCCTGCTCCTAGGCGGCCCCAACACATCAGAAGCAGATTTGACTCGAGGCTTTGGCGGGCGAGGGGCAGCTCGAGCAGACCCTGTTGTGTCTGTTTATTAAACACCTCTAGAGCCAGCTGCTCTGCCCACCCAAGTGGGGACGTGCCGAGGCTGGGAGAGGACCTGAGTGGGTCCTGACTGCCCCGATCTGGGAGGAGGGGAGAAATTTCCTGGACAGCCTTTCCTGGCCTCAACGCCTCATCTGAGCAATGGGGACGGACGTCCTTGAGGTACCTGGTGATAGTAATAAAGGTCGTAAAGATAGTAATAATAGCCAAAACGTATGGAATGCTGACTCAGACTAACTCTTAGTGCTAAGGACTGTATGTGTGTTTTCCACTCATCAGAGTGTCTACACAACATCCGGCAGAGCCCTTCCTATAAGCCAGCACCGTTCTAAGCTCCCTAGGTTCAATATATTATTTAATTCTTGCAACAACCCTGAAGGCAAGTACTATTATTCCCACTTTACAGATGTCAAAATGTGAGACCCAGAGAGGCTGATTAATTTACGCTAGGTCACACAACTAGTAGGTGGTGGAGCCGGGATTTGAACTCGGCAGGTTCAGTTGTGGGGCCCGGGCTTCTAAACCTTGTACCTTCTCCCTGTGGATAAAGCTGCCCTTGAGGACCCGAGAGCCGGGATGGGGAGGAGGGGGGCATAAGCCAATTACACAGATTTACGTACTTTCAGACTGTTGTAGACGTTGTGAAGGGAATAAATATACCGGATCGAGAGGAACCTGGAGAGGTTATTTTACATACTGTAATCAGAGCATTTTGTTCTCGCAGAATCTTGTGGTGGGTAGGTTTGCTATTTCATTTTCCAGATGAATGTGGGGAGGCTTTGCGAGATTAAAGAGGGACCCAAACTCACTGTCCTTGTCCCTGCATTCTTGGCATCTTCTCCGAGGCCCCTGTGGTGTGTTTTCGGGCCTGAGAGAGAGCTTTTGGCTCTAGATGAGGCTGGGGGTTGGTGGGGCCTTTGGGCCTCTCCCAGGGGATCTGACTTTGCTCTTTGTTCTGAGGCACCGAGAGGAAATTGTACCGGTCTCCGACTCCCGTGTCGTCAGCCTTCTGGGCCTGGCGCATGGTGTGTGCACCGTGTGGTGTGCCGTGCGTGCACTCGTGCGTGTGTGATTGTGTATCTGTCTCCCCCCACCCAGCCTCCTTCCTGCACAGACCATCCTGACCTTTTATTAGGTCACTTTGTGATTGATTGAAATGTCCTAGGTACCTTCTTTTAACTCCAGGGTGATTATGACAATTATGATGATTATCACGTAAAAAAAAAAAAAAGGAGAGAGAGAGTGAGGAAGAGGGAGAGAGAGAGGGAGGGAGGGAGGAAGAGGGCTGGGGGCCTGGAGGCTGGGAATCCTGGAGCTGCGCTGTCATTAAGCGACATTGTGTGAGATTGTTCGCCTTCAAAAGGCAGCTGTGAAAAGGAGAGAGTGTCTTTAAAAAAAAAAAGAAGCCCATTATGCAGGCAGTTTGGGGCGCATGGTGCTGGCGGGAGGGCTATGGGGTGTAATTAGGGCAGTGACAGCTGGAATTACAGTGGTGCCACCTCTCTTGGAGGAGGGGACAGGTAGTGGCTGGGAAGTTCTGGCCCCTTGCCAGGAGCTGTAGGGTCCTTTGGAGGAGTCAGGGTGACCCGGGATTGGGCAGGAGGAGCAGGGAGCGCTGGCTGCCAGAGCTGTTTATCTCTACAGCAGGGAGGGGGCTTCTTATTTTTGGAAGCCTTTTATGATGGCTTGACGCCCCTTCCAGGCTTTTAGAGCATTCCCACTCCAACAGGGAGTTGGCAAAAGAAAGCCAATTGTGTGGAACAGAGGATGCAGATAAATGATTTCCCAGCCTCCTTCACTCAGAAGTCCCAAGCTGCTCTACCAGGATGGGGAGCTGCCACCTCCTCCCCACCTGCCCAGTTCCTGCCCTCTGGGTGGGGGTGGAGTGCGGTGTGGGGAAGGAACGAGGAGAGGGGGGGCCCAGGCATCTCTGCGGGGCTTGCTCCTGTCACCCTTCCAAATCACGGTATTGGGTTAAACATTGTGGTGTCCAAGGGGCAGGTGGAAATGCCGGAGGCCCCGGGAACCTTCCAGCCTACAACACACAGGGGGCCAGGAGTTACCCCGTCTCCTCTCTTTTCCATTCCAACCCAGGGCTCCCCTCTGGAGCGTCCTCATACCTGTGGTCCTCCTCCCTCTGCTTACACCCCCTCAGCCTGGGTTGACTCCTTCTTAGAGGGGCTTTGGAGCCCAAATGTCTGGATTTACTGCCTCCATTTATTACTGATGTGACCTTGGGCAAGTTCTGTCACCTTTTTGTGCCAGGTTTCCCACCTGTGACAAGAGGATACTAATCGCCCTTATGGGGCACCTGGGTGGCTCAGTGGGTTAAGCATCTGCCTTCGGCTCAGGTCATGACCTCAGGGTCCTGGGATGGAGCCCCTCACCAGGCTCCCCGCGGAGCTTCTCCCTCTCCCTCTGCCTCCTCCCCTTGCTCATGCTCTCTGTTTCTCTCTCTCAAATAAATAAAATCTTAAAAAAAAACAATAATCGTCCTTATGCTTCAGGGCTGATGAGAAGATTAAATGAGATGCTTGACAGGTGGGACTCAGCCCAGTGCTGGGTGCACAGTGAGGCCTCCATGAATGTTCTTTGGGGAAAGCCCAGCCTGCCTTTCCTGGAAGATGATCCTGTTTCTGTAGGGAGTGAATCTCTAGCAGTTTTGTAATTGGTCTTACCTCTGCTAGCTCTGCCTGGGGCCGTGCAGCTGGTCATTCACTCCATAAATGCACACTGAGCACCCATGGGGTGCCAGGCATTATGTGTGCCTGGCGGGAGACATGCCTGCAGAGAGTTGCAGATGGAATTTCTGGCCCCCAGAGCCTGCCCTTCTCCAGGGCCTGATCACCTCCACTGCACAGACGATCTGGTCTGGACATGCCCAGTAGAGAGAGGCTGTATGTGGCCACATGCCAGGTGCGACCAGGCTGGAGAGTGATGGGGGGTGTGGGGGGGTGTCTGAGGTGGGAGGGGCAGTCTAGGCCCTGGGCCTGGTGCTTTGTCCTCCCTCTGAGAGCAGGCAAGAGAGGGGTCCTCGGCACCCCACGACCTCTAGGACCTGTGGTGGCCGCATATGTGCCATTGGTGGTGGAAGAGGCCAGATGTCCCCACTCCTGGTTCAGTCCTCTGACGCTGTGATCACTCTGGCTCTGAGCAGACCTCAGCCAATGGAGCAAGGGTCACTGCTACCCTGCAGAGGGACGTTCATGTTATTATGACTTTTTGTGACGCTAACAAGCCAAGTCAGAACCTCTGTTTCCTGAAACTCCTTGCGCTGTTGTTTAGATAAGTTTAAATGAGCTGTGATTAAGCTAATTTTGAGGTAATTAACTTGGGGAAGGATTCCTTCACTTCTTAAAATTCTAAGTGACTGTTCATTATCAGAGGGAGCACTCGCAAAGGAGCCACGCGGCTTTCAGGAGCCCCGCTTAATTAAAACATAAGGAACTCTGCCACAGAGCAAGAGTTTACTGTCATTAATGAAAAATGAATATTCTTTATCTAATTACACGGCATAATTAATTGCAGTCTCCAACCACAGAGGCGGAGGGGGCAGGAGAAGCCACGGGAAGGCAGAGGCTCCTGTTCCCACAGTAAAGGTTCAAGCCTGATTCTGGGACCCGTTTGAGGGCCCAGGGAGACCCCAGCTCAGGGCACCTTGGACCCCGCCTGTTCCTAGTGGTCTCTGGTGGCAGTCTGAGCCCACATCAGCCTTCTTGGGTCCTTTCATTCCTTGGTAGATTTTATGAATTTATTGAGCACCTACTATGTGCTAGATAATAAACACAAATGAATGAAATGGACCTAAGCCCCGCCCTTAGGAAGCATGTGGGTTCAAGTCCTAGCTTTGCTGCTTATGAGCTGTGCTGATCTTGGCCAGTTCCTTGGTCTGTGCCTCAGTTTTCTCATCTGTCAAATGGGATTAACAACAGCATGAGTTCTGTAGGGTTGTTGGGAGGATTAAGTGAGTTACTATGTGTAAAGCACTTAGAATAGTGCCTGGCCCATCCAAGTGCTCTGTAAGTGTTTGGCCTGTAAATAAATAAAAAGAACACAAGTCAAGATGGGTGTCATGAGGGAAAAGAAGGGGTTATAGCAAAACAGGACAATGAGGGATGACTGGGTTTAGAATGGGTGTTCACACCAGAGGGTGGGAATAGGACATGGCTGCTTGGCCTTGCCCCCTCCCCCAGCAGGTCAGCTTCCCTGTTCCCACCAGGTCTCGATGCGTGTTCTTGTGTCTCTAACATCCTCTCCATCTTTCTCCTGAGGACTCCCTCGGTCAACAGCACACTCTTACTCCTTGCTTTGCCCTCCGAGCACCCCCGAGCATTCTGCCTAGGCTGGAGTTTTGTCAAGACACCAGCTGCTACAGGTGAGGCAATCACAGAGAACATATGAGAAGGTGCTTCGGCGGTGGTCTCCTTGTGCCCATTTTACTGATGAGGAGACTGAGACTGGGGTGGGAAGAACTGTGAGGTGGCTGACTGGTGGGGCTGGAGACCTGGCTTTCTGACTGGCAGCCAGAGGCTTGCTCCCACCCGAAGGTCAGCTGGTATCTTGCCTTCTCGAGCTGCACGGGCTCTCAGGCCCCCCGGGTCCAGGCCTGTGCCAACATCCCTTTGTCTCCCCAGACGACGTCCTCCCTTGGTTCAGTTTCTAGCCTGAGCTCTGGCTCAAGGCCCTTTCCAAGAAGTTCCTTTTCCATCCCTCTCTCTCCCTCTGCTGGGGTTTTGGAGATGAATGAGGCTCACCTCCTTCCAGGTAGGTGCTTCCCAGTTACTCTTATTCTCTGCAACCCGTGGGATGGCCAGACCCCACACCCGCCTCATTTGGTTAGTCCAGTTTTGGGAGGAACAGGGGCTGTGCTTTTGCCTGTTGCGGCAGCTGTGGGCACCGGCTCCTGGCCGCACCTATGTCACAGACCAGGCCAAGGGGGGTGGGTGCAGAAAGGCCAGTCCCCAGGGAGGCGGGACACCTTCTAAGCCTGCGGCCGCTTGCTCCTCAGGAACCCCAGGTACTCTCAAGTGATGGTGTTGGAGGCTCCCAGGGTAAGGGCCACTGCCTCCCTCCCTGGGCCTGTAGGCCACTGCTCAGGCTTTGCTCACCTGTCCCCTGACCTGGCTGGAAAATTGTCTTTGTCGTGGGAGCTGTGATGGGGGAAGGCCGGTGGGAGGCTTCCAGCTGAGCTACGCTGATGGCCTTCTGGATACGGTTTTTGGTTTTTGGTTTGCGTTTAATCTGTAAACTCTTCTGACATTGTCTTTGGAGAAGAGGAAGAAGTGGCCCTGGGGAGGGGTGAAGCGGGAGGAGAGGAAAAGTAAGTGTCAGGAAGAGACTCTGGAGGTAAAACCCGTGATGGCTCTGCGAAGAGCCTGATGGGGGAATGCTGGCTGCCCCCAGGAGCCCACGCTGGAAAAGGATAATCTGGAATGCCCCCAGCATTTTGGTAGGTTCTTTGTTTCTGCCTTTCTGGGGGGCACCAGAGCCTTCTCAGGGAGTGATTCTCTGGGACCAGGTCTCAGATGGGCCAGGAAGGGACAGGAGGAGTAAGCAAGTGCACCCCCCCACCCTCTCCCCCAGTGTTTGCCCTGCAAAAGCTGCCTCTCCAGGGGCTGGGCACTTTGCTGGCAAGGTGCGTGCACAGTCCAGTGTCTTCCTCCAAGCCATGACCACTTCTATGCCCCCAGTTCCTGCAGAAAATGCATGAATTTCTTCCTGCAAAGCTCACCTGCAGCAGAAGGCATTAGATTGGCTGGAAGGAGAGACCTGAGAGGTGGGAGTCAGTGGTTCCTGGTCCCCTGGGGACCCTGCCTCTTCTGCGCTGGCTGCCAGCAGAGACAGGCTGAAGCCGAGTCTCTGGAGTCAGCTCCAGCTTCTTAATTTGATGATTCTTGAGATAGCGGGGAAGCTCTTAGCTCACTTCTCACAAGGGTGAGTTTGAGTGAAACCAAATCGACTTCTAGCATCGTTTCAATCACCTGTCTGAAAGGCTTGATTTAACTCTCTGGTCAGGAAGATGGGATTCAATCAATGTTCATCCAAAAAAGTGCATTCTTCCTAAAAAATTACTTTGCATGTTACTGAATAATAGCAACACTCCCCACCCCCCAGGATCCGCAGGTTGCATTGGAGACGAGGTACCCGGCACACGGCAAAGCTGTGATTTATCTCGGCAATTTCATTTGGATGCATTTTGCGGCTCTGTCGGCAGATGGGACAAGCGGCATTTGGCTTTCCTGAGGGCAGAAGGAGCAGGTGCTAGTGGCAGGAGCGGGAGTGCGGGGAGTATGGGGGGAGGGAGGTTGCTGGTCAGGCAATCAGGTGGCTTAAAAAAAACAGGTCCAGTCCCTCTGGATTGACTGTGGGGTCCACCCCTTGGGAGACACAGTCCTTGTTCAGAGTCTGAAGCCCCGTGCTGCTGGTTCCTGGCTGGGTGGCCAGAGAAAAGTCACTTTGCCCTGCCACCCCTATCCTCAGTTTCCTTAGTTGTCCGATGGGGGGCATACCACCACCTGGTGGGCTTTTTTTTTTTTTTTTTAAAGATTTTATTCATTTATTTGACAGAGATCACAAGTAGGCATGGAGGCAGGCAGAGAGAGAGAGGAGGGAGCAGGCTCCCTGCTGAGTAGAGAGCCCTGCAGGGCTCGATCCCAGGTCCCTGAGATCATGACCTGAGCTGAAGACAGAGACTTAACCCACTGAGCCACCCAGGCGCCCTGGTGGGGCTTTTGTGAGGAATGAAAAGGACAGCATGTATAAAGTTGCTGGCTCCGAATGGTCTGAGTTCCCTTTATGGAAGACCGTGGACGAGTTCTCTTCACTGTCATACCATGAATGCCTGGTGCAAGAAGACACTGATTTGTTGAAAAAATGGAATGTTTATAGAAAAGAAATTTGTTTAGCTCTGAATTTTTCATTTCTTTGGTTGAAGATGCGAAACGTGAGCTTCAGTAATGCGCGTTGGGACATAGTCAGTATTTTTGCTTGGGCCAGGGGCCAGGAGAGTACAGCCCCGCAAGCCAGATCTGCCTGTTTTTGTAAATAATGTTTGGTTGGCACACAGCCACGCCCATGCATTTGCACATTGTCTGTGGCTGCTTTCCTGCTGCGACAGCAGAGATGGGCAGTTACAATGGACTGTCTGACCTGCAGAGCCTAAAATATTTACTGTCTCGTCCTTTACAGGAAAAAAAAAAATGTGCCGACCTCTGGCTTAGGCCTGCAGTTCTCAAACTTCAGCCTGCAGCAGAATCATCCAAAGCGCTTGTTAAAAAGCAGATTGCTGGGGCATCTGGGTGGCTCAGTTGGTTAAATGTTTGCCTTCAGCTTGGGTCATGATTCCAGGGTCCTGGGATCGAGCCCCACAAGGGGCTCCCTGCTTAGCTGGGAGTCTGCTTCTCTCTCTCCCTCTCCAGCTCCGCCTGCTTGTGCTTGATCTCTTTCTCTCTCTCTCTCTGTCAAATAAAAAAAATAAAATCTTTAAAAAAGGCAGATTGCTGGACTCCGCCTCTAGAGATCCGGCTTAGGAGGGCTGTGTTGGGGCCTAGGAATGGGCATTTCTAACAGTTTAACAAGTAAGGGGTGAAGCTGCTGGTCTTGGGGCCACACTTTGAGAACCATTGGCCTAGGCTGTTGCTTCTGCCTGGAACACTTTTTCTGCCATCTGCATCTCAAATTCCAACCCTCTTCTAAAGGCCAGCTCAAATGCAACTCATTTATTCACTCAAATGTGAGCCAAGCTGTTAGGTGCCAGTGGCTGTGCAAGGCTCAGGACGTGCGGTTCAGTGAACAAAACTCACATTGTCTTTCCCTGTGGAGCTTATGGTCTCATGGGGACACGGACAATGAACAATGGAAAAACCACAGATCACTCCAGACTGTGAAGGGTGTGTTGAAGGACACCATGACAAACACTAAGAGTGGGTCCCACTTGAGTTGGGAGCTGTGAAAGGCCTCTTTAAGGAAGTGACATTAAAGGGAGAATAGAAGGTTGAGAGAAACCGTCCCACAAAAAAATGAGGAAAGGACTGTCTTAGGCAGAGGGAAGAATTGTGCAAAGGTCCTGGGGCAGGAAAGAGCTTGCTGCATATGAGGGAATGAAAAAGATCAGTGTGGTTGGAGTGAAGAAAGAGAATGGTGTGGTACAAGGTGAATCTGGAGATGAGGGTAGAGGATAGATCATAGCTTGCATTATTGGCTCCAATTCTCTCTCTCTCTCTTTTTTCTTTCTTTCTTTGTAATTATTTATTTGAGTGAGAGAGAGTACAAGCAGGGAGGAGAGGTCAGGGGAAAGGAAGAAGCAGGCTCCCCGCTGACCAGGGAGCCTAGTGCTGGACTCAGTCCCAGGACCCCAGGATCATGATCTGAGCTGAAGGCAGACACTTAGCTGACCAAGCCACCCAGGCACTCTTATTGGCTCTAATTCTTTACCCCTCCCTGTATCCACACCCTAGCCATGGAGTCACTATGGGCAGAATATCCTTCCTGCTCCTTGCCTTTGGGCTTGGCCCCGTGATTTACTCTGGTCAATGATATTTGTCCAAAAGTTCCGAGCAGAGGCCTTGAGAGGGTTTGTATATTTTGCTTGTTTTCTTGCACTCTGCCATCCGCATGGAAAAAACACATCCATGTGGACCTTTCAGTTCAAAGATATGTGGAACAGAGTCAGACTAAATCATCTGAGCCAGCTGACACACAGACATGTCATACTACGTTATTGTCATTTGAGCCCACTCTGTTTTGGGGTTTGCTAGGCAGTAACTGTTGCGGTAGCTAGTGGTGTGTTACACAGCGATAGCTGACCAATACAAGGTCAAGAAATGGAGCTATGTTTTAAGGATAATTGGACGTTGTTGAAAGTTTTTAATTAGCAGCTCTTTCTGCCCATGGGTCCTATCCTTGTGCTTAAAAAAAAAAAAAAAAGCAAAAAAAGGGAAAGCTTTTAACTAGCAGGGTGAGATGATCTGATTCATGGTTTTAGGCCTTCTCTCTGGCTGCTATGAGGAGGGGAAGGTGTATGAAGGGAGGAGGAGACTGTTCTAAGCCATCTGCATAGACCCTGACCCCAGCATGGTGCCCGGCACAGAGGAGGTAGCCAGGAGCTGTGGCTCAGCCTTCCCCAGGTGGGAATGAATCTCATCCTTCCTTATGTCCCCCAGATGGTCTCTTTGGGCCCTTCTTACCCGTGGCTTGGCAGTGACTATGCTCATTATACTCCTACCACTCTAGCAATGGACTGTGGGATTCTTGAGGTCAGGGACCTGACCCTTCTATGTGTTTCCTGGACCCTGGACCCTGCATAGGCTCAGCTCAGAGCAGAGGTCAGTAACGGCCCTAAAATGAGTTAATACAGATGCTCTTCCTGCTGCTGCTCAAAGTGGGATTTTCACTTCGGTGGTCTCTAATGGATCCACACAGTCAAGTCACTCCTACCAAGTCATGGGGTGGCTTTCCTTAAAACCTCATCAGCAAACAGGGATCATGTGAGTGGTTCCCCTTTTGTCCCGAGATGTGCAGAAGTGGGCACAGTGGAAAGAGTGCTCTGAGCCAATAGCCAAGGAGTAACTCTGCTAACAAGGCCTGCGGATCTGGAAAGAAATCCAGCTCATGACTATTTACAAACCTTTCCTAAACACCTTACCTGACGGCACCCACCCAGCGGGGAGCACCTGCTCCATGTGGATATTTCCCAACATACTTTACCTTAAAAAAATCTCTGGAGGGAGAAAGCAGTCCATATATACATGCTCCAACTTGAATGAGAAAAATATTTTTAAAAATATTAATTTTGACGGCCGTGCTCCTCACAATGTTTACCCAAGAGGCTCAGAGTATTTAACCAAAAGGCTCCATGACTTAGACTAGGATTATATCCCAAGAAGCAAGCCAAGAATGGTGATAGACTCTGGATCCTTCTGTCCCAGAAATTTTACAAAGAAACCAAAACTGTAACATATTAGCGGGTCCGGTTGAAAGGCAGCCACATTCTCTGGGCAGACTCTATTTACCTGCCTGTTTCAAAAAGTGAATTTTAGCCAGTTCAGTAGTTCAGCTCAGTGCATCAGAATACACTGGGTGCCCGACATGCACCCCTCTCTGTGCTGGGCAGTGATGGGGACAAAGATTCCCCAATGCACTTCCTGCCTCAACAGCACTAAGCTCCAGAATGAGATAAAATCATGCTTTAGAGCAATTGTTTAAAGTCAGTTTCTTTAACTAGACTGAGTGGGTCTGGTTTTTTCTTTTCTTTTCCGGATTTATTTGTTTACTTAGAGAGTGGTGGGGGGAGGGGCAGAGGGAGAAGGAGAGACTCTCGTGCAGACTCCCTGCTGAGTATGGATGTAGGGCTCGATCTCACAACCCTGAGACTGTGATCTAAGTCAAAATCAAGAGTTGAAAGCTTAACCAACTGAGCCACCAGGTGTCCTGGGTGTGTTTTCTTTTGACAGCACAGTATCAATAACACTTAACACAGTGTCTGCTGGCACATAGTAGGTGCTCACTAAAATTTGTTCTGTCATGGAGCTGTAATTTACATATAGGGAAATGCACCGATCTTCTGGGTATATTCTAATGAGTTTTGGTAAATGTGTCCCCCCATGTAGCCAACACCTAAATTGAGATTATAGCAGGGCTGTCCTATAGGAATATAATGTGAGCCACCCAGGTCATTAAAAGCAAGTAGCCCTTGTTAAAAAAATAAAAAGAAACAGGTAAAATTAATTTTAAGGGCATATTGACTTAATGTAATACAATCAAACTCTTACTTCACCGTGTAATCAATATAAAAATTTGTTAGTGAGATATTTTACATCATTTTGCTCATCACACATCCTTGAAAACCAGGGTGTGACTTATACTTACAGTACCTTTCAGTTCAGACTAGCCAGATTCCAGGTGCTCCTGAGCTACCTGTGGCTCCCGCCTGCTGTGTTGGGTGGCCCAGAACCAGGACATTTACATCACCCCAGGAAGTGCCCCCAGGTCCTGCCTCCCCCTTCAGCGCTTCCCTTGTCCCCAGAGGCAACCACGGTTCTGAGGTCTAGCATCAGAGATCAATCTTGCCTGTTCCAGGACTTGACGTGATGGGACTCACTAACGGTGTGTGCTCTGGTGTTAGGTTTCTTTTATGTAGCGTACAATTTCCGAGGTCCATGCTGCTGTGTGTACGAGTAATCTGTCACTTTATTGCGGAGCGGTATTCCATGGTTCGCACATGCCATGTTTGTTTATCTTCCCTCAATCAGTTTTTGGTTTGGAATGAATGTCGGTGCACCAGGACAAGGTGAGAAGGAGCCGGCCCAAATGACAAAGTGTTCTGAGGATTTGAGGGTGGCGGGATGGCAACAGGTCAGGAGGAAGGCCATGGGATAGTGTCCCAGGTAAGAGGCATGTGAGCTGGATCAGTATTGTACTCGGGCTTGGCGCAAGGAAGGGAGGCAGGGCAGGCGTTCCAAGTAGAGGAGACGCCTGGAGTAAAGGCCTGGGGGTGGGCAGGAGGGGCTGAGTTTGGGGAAGGAAGGTTTGGGGGAATGAAGGTGGTCTGGGGCCAGATTTGGAGGCTCTTGGAAACCACTGGGAAGGAGTCTTACAGATGCGTGGGCTGTGGCTACTTTGGGAGCAGGTGCGGAACCAGAGGTCAGAACGATCTTCCTGGGAGAGGAGACAGCTGGCACAGGCCTTGAAGGATGCTCTTTTCTGCTCCTTGCCGCCCACGCCCCTGGCTCCTGAGCATCCTCCTACCCCCTTGTGCCTTGTCTTCCTCTAGCTGTTCCCTCTATTTAGACCCCCCCCCCGCCCCTGCCCCGCCACTGCAGCTGCAGGGTTTCCTGTGTCCCTGGGCCTGATCTCCATGACATCCTTTCCTCGGGCCTTTCCACATTCACGGTTCTCCATCACAGCCTTGCGTTAACCAGTAGCTGCATGGACATGACCCATACATCAGCCCCAGCTTGTCTCTGGTGGAAAAGGGTGCCATGCCGGGGGACCACTTACCATGCTGGTCCAGCTGCTGGAGGCTTCCCTGGACTCTGGGGTGCTTTTGGCCAGAGCCGTCACAAACATCCCCAACTCAGCCGGTCCTAGCACGGGGAGGGACATCCAAGTAGGCTCTGGCCTTGGGAAATGGCCCCGGGGTTACCCTTGTCAAGCCATGATGTCTCTGTAACATCGCAGATGGTTCAGCCTGGGTGGGAGAACCGATGGGTCATGTCATCCCATCCGGTTACAATTCATGTTCAGTCAGTTATGATGCTTTATTGGGAGGGAACAGAAAGCCTGAACATATCTGGTCTCACCGACTCCTCACTTCCACCCAGCAGGGCCCCGAAGAGCTAACCCCTCTTCATGGACCTACCTCTTCAGGGTCACTTCCACTGCGGAAAAGTGGCAGAGCCATAGTTGGAACCCCAGACTCGGGACTCCCAACTCCAGAGCTCGCTCCCCAGAGCCAGGCAGCCCAGTGAGTGGTTTCCTGGCATGGCACCTTCCTTCTCTTCTGCCTTCCTTCTGCTCCCGTCCCGTTCCTGGCCTCCCCAGACGGTGGCTTATTTCTTTAAGCTGTGAGAAGAGGAGAAAGAAAAAGGGAGGTGATGAAATAAATTTATTGCCATGTTAGAAACATTGGATTGAAGAATTGATCCCTACAGCTAAGTAATTTCCCTCTTTCGTGCAAAATATAAATAAATCTGTATGGCTTATGCTGAATGATGAGCCTGGGCCGCCGGCTGGATTTCACAACATGAAATGCCCTTCAGAGTCTCCAGCTTCCTCTCCTTGACCCCATCAACGAGCTGTTCTAAATAACCCTTGTGTCTCCCCGAAGGAGGGATGTTGGCAGCTTCTGCGTCTTGCCCGCTACAGTTAGGCAGACTTGGGGACGTCTCACAGAGTCTTTCCACAGCTCAGCTCGACCTTAGCAGGTGTGGCCCAGAACTGCTGATTTTCAGGACCATAAATAGACCAGCTTAATTATTATTATTATTATTCTTTTCTCTAGGCTAAAGGGGAGGTGGGGTTGGGGGAGGGCTTGTGTCCCAAGTGTGTGATTATGCAACACAGATCGCTGCTCCTCTTCCCTAAAGGTTTCATCTAATTTCTGAAAGAGATGGCCAGTGTGGCAAATCCCTAATTAATCACAGGGGGTAGGGGGATGGGCTGGGGGGAGCGTTAGCCATCTTGCTCTCATGGTGGTTTGATTGTAGCATGTTTCCCTGGGGTAGCCCTTCTTTCCAGCTCCCATGGAGTCTTAGGTAAGGACCTGGGAAGAAAGACTGGGTGCTGGCTGGCGAATGCTTCTCCCTCTCAGCTGGACACTGGCCTCTTACCCACCTGCTGTCAGGTACGATCCTCTGGGCTTGGACTCTAAGGATAGGGCTTTATAAGGTGCGGGAGTTTTCCAGAAAGCAGATGGCTTGGACTCGTGGAATGGTTTCCCCATCTTTGAAGGGTGCAGGAGTGCAGATAGACTCCAAGGGGTCAGGCACCTAGGATTCCAGGAAGAGGGTGAGTGGGCCTCATGGTGGGGCAGACATGGCTGTTCGTGTCTTGATGTGGGCTTGTGGCTAAAGAAGCAGAAGCTTCTAGGGAGGCAGGGACCGAGGAGTCTCTCTTAACCTCAGTTTATGCTTTGAGACAGTCCATGCAGCTTTTGGTTTGGGGTCCCCTGAGACTGACTGCCTTGGGGGAAAGGATGCAGCTCAGCTCATCACATAAGTTCTGCCTCTGGCTTTGACCTTCTGCTTTCATGGGCAGTGAATATGGGGTTTCAACATGGAGGGTCTGGCCACGTGGGACCCACAGGTCCCTTCCCTGTACTGCTAGCAGGAGTTTTATGGATCCTGGGTCTCATGGAGTCTTGGGGGTCACAGAGTCTAAGGGATTTGCCTATGTGGTGGCCCCTGCCTTGCAGGTTCTCTGAACCTCACAATCCAGCCCATCGTTCCCAGCCTTGAGCTTGCTGCTGCTTCACACTAAGAGAGCCTCGACAAGGGGAGAAATTGGTACTAGACTCTGGGTTGTGTGAAGCCCCCGGCAGTGGGCATCTACCCTTCTTGTTGGTCTTCCTACACTGGAACCACGTCCCCATATTTAAGAATTCTAGCTTTTGAGTCTTGGAACCAGACAGCCTCAGCAGACCATCAGAAAACTCACTTTCCCAGGTTCCGACGCTGGCAGGATACAGGCTGAGGACCAGTGGGACGCACACAGCCATCCTGGACCTCGGCCGGGGGTGACAAAACAGGGACCTGCAGAGCGCATCCCCGCTGACGTGGCAGCAGTGACAGTGGCAGCGGCTCCTGGTTTCGGGAGCTGCTGAGGGTGGAGGTTCCAGGAGTGGCACCTGGGAAACAGGAAGAGAGGGGCCGGGCTGGGGGTGTGGAGGGGAGGGCAGCGGGACTCTCTGCCTCCAGGCCCGGAGGCTAATAGTCCGCAGTTTGCTGCAGTGAAATGCCTCTGAAGCTGTCTCTGGGGACCCAGATGGGTGCCCACTGTGTGCTGGCCGGGGAGGCTTGGCTGCTCTCACTGTAGGAAGAGTGGAGTAATGGGTGTTTGCTTCTCTTGATTTTAAGGGAAGTCCAGTGGGAAAGAGATGAGCTCTGGTGCCCAGTTTTCTACAGGATGAACCCCCCCCCCAACAAAAGTAGACATCATATAATTCTGTTTTGCAGAAAGCCTTTCCTATCAGCTGCTTGTTCTCTGAGATCCCTGAAGGCCAGGTCCAGAAGTGAATGCAGGCCGCCAAATGGTGGCTTTGGTTAGTTCCCCACTGGGCCATGTTCTCATGGTCAAGGCTCAGGGGATTCTGCATCTCCTTCCACTCTTTCTGGTCTCTAGAATGCAAAGCCACTATTCTGTACTTCCTGTGGTACACTCTAGCTCTCCTTGTGAATATAATTGAAATTTCACAGTCATCAGTTTTTAAAATGATTTTTTGAGCCTTGGAAGGTGGTAGGAGTCACAAAATGTCTTCAGAATATTCTCCTCCAAGCTTCTTGCAGAAGCGAGTCAGCTCACTTGCCATTTGCCCACGAGCCTTTGCTAAGCCCCTACTGTATTTCAGGCCCTGGGCTCAGTGCCTGGAGGAAGAGGGGCAAAGGAGGATCATGCAACCCCCTCCTCCCCCACCTCCTTGCTGCGGTCCAGTGGTGGGGGTGGTGGTGCTCACAGTACCACACTTGCTTGCATCTAAGAGCAAAGGCAGCTGTGATAAATGCCAGGAGGGGTGTCAAAGTGCGCTGGGAGCACAGAGGCAGGAGGGGGCTGGGGAGGAACGTGGGATGCTCCACTGGCTTGATTTTTCCCATCTGGAAACCACTGCTCTGTGTTTCTATGATATAAATACAGAGATGTTTTGAAGGGATGGTGGTGTGGGGTAAGGGGAGGGGGCGGTTACAGAGCCAATCCTGCCTGGAGATGGGGGATGGCTGCCATGACCTTTTGTGATTTTAGTTGAGCCACTGCCTTCTTATGTAGATCCTGTCCCTGCTGACTTCTCCTTGTAAAGATGCCTGCTCTGGGGCCGGTTCCCTGCCTGGCATGGTCATCCTTCCCTGCTGCCTTACCGATCACTCCTAAGGGCTGCAATCTGGAGAAACCTTGCTTGATGATCCCAGCATGGGGAGAATGCCCTTTCCTGATGCTCTGGGTGCCATGAGGGGCAGTTGACACTTTGGCCTTGCCTTTGGCAATCCAGAATCCTTTTGTTCTGGGCTCTTATCCCACTGGACTAGGCACTATTCTTTCCCGGCACCAATGATGTTGATTGAGGGGGATTAGAGTGTGCTGGTTAAAAGCAGTTAAAAGCTGGTTAAAATAGCAACTCTGCAGGGGAGAAACCAAAGAATCAGTGCTAACATCACCAGTCACAAGCCATGTTGGTATCATGCATCCCAGTACAATGCGAGGAGATGGGAACTGTACCTCTGCAGTGTGCTCCCCCAAATCCATAACCTCAGACTCTTCTCGAGGAAACACCAGACAAATCTAAACTGGGGAGCATCTGTAAAATCTATCTGTTACTCTCTCAAAGTGCCAGGGTCATGAAAGACAAGAAAGACCAAGAGACGGTCATAGTCTGGAAGAGACTAAGGAGATAGCACGACTAACTGTGACCTGGGAGGCTGGACTGGGTCATGGAACAGAAGCATTCATGGAAAAACTGAGGGAACTGGAGTAATGTCTGTAGTTTTGTTAATATTGTTGTGTCCACATTAATGTTTAATTTTGATCAATACACAACAGTTAAGGGAGACATCAATGCTAGCAGGGGCTGGGTAGAGGGCAGATGGGGACTCTGTCTTGTGTTTGCAACTCTTCTATAAATTGAAAAGTATTTAAAAATAAAAAGCTAAAAAAAGAGGCAAAAGAGGCAAAAAGAGGAAACAGAACACGTGGACTCAGATCTGGCTTCTCGACTTCCTGGCTGCTTGACTTTGGACATCCAGCACAACTCCCCAAGCCTCAGTTTTCCCATTTGTAAAACAAGGCTAGTGACAGTGCCTACCTCATAGGTGACTGTAAAGATTAAAAGAGATAATCACGAGATGCACACCCAGAAGGTGCCTGGCACACAAGAAGCGATCAATAGGGTTTAGCTATGATTATTGTTATTGATGAAGAGGGAAGTCCCACTTCTAAAAGCCAGGAGAGTATGCTGGGTGACAGAATTCAATAAGATTTGAGCAATCCAATGTGATTCGATTAAGTAAACATCTACAGATTTCTGCTGCATGCCAGGCCTGGCCTGGGAGTTGCAGAGAGAAATCAGACCCAGTCCTTTCCCTGGTGTCACTTAGATAAGAGGGTCAGGGGGACAGATCTGGATGTAGATGATGATTGTGTAGAGGGACAAGCAGCTTAAAGGGACATGATTAAGGTGCTACAAGGTCAGAGGCAGGAGCTCTGTCGGAGTCTAGGACTGGGTGGGGAAAAGCTTCTTGGATGTGCTACCACAGGCACTGGGTTTTGTATAAGGATAGGAATTTTCTAGGTCTACTTAAAACCTTAGTAGGTGGGCAGAGCAATTTATAGGCAACTTATAGGTGTTGTGCTTGATGCTTTACCTATTTCAAATTCTCTCCACCGTCTGCAGGGAGTATTTTTATTTTGTTTTGTTTTGTTTTCATCAATTTCACCCATTTCTTTTTACTCCTTTTAGTTTGGCTACCAGCAAATTTATTATTTTACATTTTATTTTATTTTTTAGAGAGAGGGAGAGAGCACACAAGTGGGGTGGGGAGAGAATCCTAAGCAGGTTCCACGCCCAGCAGGGACCCCAGCATGGGGGTTGATCTCACAACCCTGAGATCATGACCTGAGCTGAAATCAAGCATCAGTTGCTGAATTGACAGAGCCACCCAGGCGCCCTGGAAGGTTTATTTTATTTTATTTATTTATTTGACACAGAGAGAGAGAGAGAGAGATCGATCACAAGTAGGCAGAGAGGCAGGCAGAGAGAGAGGCAGAAGCAGGCTCCCTGCTGAGCAGAGAGCCCAATGCGGGGCTCAATCCCAGGACCTTGAGATCATGACCTGAGTCAAAGGCAGAGGCTTAACCCACTGAGCCATCCAGGTGCCCCGGAAGGTTGTTTTTATTGTCGATTTATAGTTGGGGCAGCAGAGGCTCAGAGAGGGAGTGAAGTTTCTCTAGGTTGTAGACTACTGGTTGGTTGAATTCGGATCCCAACCCAGGCAGCGTGTCTGAATCCAGAGCTGCCTGCCCTGATGTAGTGACAAGGACAATGCAGGCTGAAGGGGTGACAGGTCCCCAAGTGTGGCAGCATGCTAGGATGTAGTCCCCATCGGCTGTGAGGTGTGGAGGAGGGAGACAGGTTGAAGAGATGGGCAGGCAGACTCTGGCTGCTCCCAAGGGTTCAAACTCTCTCCTTAGGGCAGGGGCGCCACGGAAAGGCTTACCCAGGGTGTGAGGTGGTCAGCTCTGTGTCCTAGGTAGCAACCCCTGGCTTCTGTGTGGGGTGTGACAGGAAGCAGAGTAGCAGCAGGGAGCCAGGGGACGAGGGGATGAGAGCAGATGGAGAGGGACAGACGATGAGAGCGTAGCATCTTGAAAGCCCTACTCCAGTGAAATGAAGGAAGGTGAGAAAACGTGGCTTCCCATGAGCCAACTGAGCAGCAGCGTGGCTGCTACTCGGCTGACAGACTCGGAGCGTTGGAACAGAGGAGCAGGGAGGTGCTGGGGTCACCCTCTCCTCACAGCTGCCTGGGCCACTTGAGCTTGGGGCTCTGGCTGAGTTCCTATGCTCCACTCCAGAGGGAACAGAGACACCCCAGTCTGTTTTAATATGGGGGCGGCATCCTGGATCACATCCAGTGAGGGGCAGCTAAAGGACCTAAGGGTGTTTAAGCCAGAAGAAAAACAATTCAGCGGAAAACAGAACAAATGTGTCTGTGCACCCCAGAGGACCAGGGAGGAAGGGGATGTTACCGGGATCGATTTTGGATGTCCCTGTACTCTCAGTTGTTCTCTGTTCGTTTCGGCTTCCTGCTTCTTTCTCTGAAGCCAGAATTTCTTTGCTTCTCTGGTCCACAGGGTGGGTGGAATAGGTCCCTTGCACAGTTTCTAGCCCCTGGTACCCGAGACTTAATCTCTTTCTTCCTCTCTCTCCACCCCCATCAGGAGTTTCCCACAATCCATAGGGAAGGGACTCTGATTGGTCCAGGTCAGACCAGATGGCCACTCCTTGTCCAATCAACAGTGGTCATAGGGGCGGAGCCATAACAGGTTAGCAGAGCACCTGCTTTGCCGGCCCTGAGCAGGTGGAGGGAGAAGGAGGTGAATAGAAATGGGAGGGGGGGCTGGACAGTGAACCAACCCAACAGGTGTGGCACGGCCAACCTATCTGAACCTTTCTGGGCTCTTCCCGAGTTAACTGAGGCTGGTTTGCCAAGCTGCAGTGATACTGGGGGGAGGGTCTGAAAGCAGAGAGTGTATCTATTCCTTGATGATTTGTTCTGCCCAGAGATGAGACCCCTGCTCTCATTCCGTTCTCATACTAACATAGGCCCCATTTTCCAGGAGTGCAGGCATTTCCAAGACTGCTGTCCCACCAGGAGAGGGGCTCAGTGTTCGGGGAGATGCCCCAGCTGCTGGCTCTGTGGCTCCTGGGGCCCTGGGGTCTCCAGGATGTGGGCTTGTGAAGCTAATTGACTCTAAAGAGTGGGCTTGAAATTGGAATTTTCTGGGCCTTCAGGTCCCTGGTTGCAGCATCAGATGCTCATTAAAGCCCAGGTAGATGATGGGCTCTGTGGATGCTGACTGTGCCGGCTCAGGGAGCAGCGGCAGCTGGGGTCCAGTTTAGCGACCTGCTGACGGTGCAACGGCCAAAGTTGCTGGGAGAGGCCCTGACTCAGTCAGCGGGCCCAAATCTCAGTCTGTCTGTCTGTCCCCCACACAATCCTCCCCAGCTGTGAGACCTTGGGCAACCCAGCCTCTCTGGGCTTCAGTTTCTGTACCACGAGGGGTCAGACAGGAGGATTTCAGAGCCTTCCTAGCTTAGAGATTTCCAGTAGGTGTTGATCCTGAACATTGGACCAGTCTAGTGTAGGACATTCTAAAACCTGCACCATCGGGACTGCCCAGCCTGTGGGTCAAAGTACCATTAGTCCTTGATTATAAGAGCTGTACACTCCATCTGTCTCTTGGGAGGTCTCCTCTTCCCCCTGGAGTGTTTCTTGCTTCTGTCAGGTCACCCATGGTAGCTGGTTCTCATAGCCATGCCTCTCATTCTTCTCCTGGGGCAGCCTTCTGCTCACCATTTGATGGTGGTGACCGGTCACTTCTGTTGCTGCTGACGTCGTCATTGAGAAGGCCGAGTCCTAGGATTTCTGCCCAGTAGGGATGGCTTGATTCTGCTCTACCGTTGCTTCAGGTCTCCCTGACTCTGCTACAAGATGCTAGAGCTGAGGAAGAGAGAGGACCCCCTCCCCCTCCTCACCATGTCACACCTGGCCACGCGGGCACCGGAACAGCCCAGCCCGGACCCACAGTCTCACACAGTCAGCCTTCATGAAAGTAGGTCTGTCCTCTGGACTGAACCCTTCTCCACTGGCTTCAACCTCAGCCCATCAGGCCAAGCAAGGCAACAGTTGCCACCTCACCCCTTCCCCTACTGTCCCCATTTCAAGCTTCTGTCCTCATCTGGAAAATACCAGAAGCTCTTAAGCACATCACCCTGTGGTAGGAAGGGAGGACGAGCCCTGAACTGCCCCACTTGCTGGAAGCATCCAGTATCTTGCTCTAGAATCGCCAGGTTACTGCTGGTCCTCCATCAGCTTTCTGTCTGAGTGTTTCTGTCAATCGAAATTAACCGGCGTTTATCAAGTACTTATTGTGTCGCCGGCAGGGGGGAAATTACTCTTTTCTTTTCTTAAAAAAAAAAAAAAAAGTTTTCTGTTTTCTGATTTTTTTTTTTTCCTCTCAGTTTTCTCAGCCTCCTGGAAGGGATGCCTTGAATTATTCAACCTGCAGTACAGATCTCTGGAGAACATTGCCTCGCGGCTACTTTAATCACTAGAAAGGTTCAGAGTCAGTTATAATCAAGCCTGAGTCAACGTGGAAATGCTCATCTCTGGCTTGAAAACAAGATCAAAAGGAAGACCAAGGAGGAGATGGAAATCTGAGAGGAGAAATGGAGAGTGGTTTCCAGAGGCTCATAGGTCCTTCTCTTATTTCCAAAGGGGGTCGCAGACCAGGATCCTTGGGCCCCTGCGGGGCATGTTACTGCGCATTTCCTCTGACCTTTCATAATGTCCCCAACAAGTCAGTTAAGGCTCTTTGCCAGTTCAGGGGCAGACTGACCATGGACCTCTGTCTGAGGGAGGTTTGGGGGTGGGGAGAGTTGTTACCTTTTAAGAATGTGGGAACACAGGGAGGTGAAGCTGCAGGTGGGGGCAGGGCTGTTTGTGCCCTGAGCTAATGTGGGGTCAGGCACCATCAGGCAAGGACTGCGGGTACAGAGACTAGGGAGGACTGGCTGGAGCCTGTCTATAGGCGCGATCGAGAGGGGAAAGCATCCTAGGGAAGTGGGAGGGGTTGATTCTGTCCTCGTCTGGGCTCCTGTCTGTGGGGGTGGAGGTCTGCAAGTGGAAACAGGGAGGTGCTGTGTCTGTGCCACGCCTTGTGGCACAAAAGGGTGGGAGGGCATCGTGCCCAGCTTAGCATGGGGCTTGGTGTGTTGAAGGCCCAGGCTGTCTCATTGATGGCTTGACAGTGACAGGGCCACCATCGGCAGCAGCAACAGAGCACTAAGGCACCTAGGTGGGGGTCCCCTCTCCCCTGACTGCCCTGATAGTCCTCCCTGAGGACGGATAGGCATCGAGGGCCAGAAACTGTGCCCCTCCCTACCCCCAAGGGAAGAAGGATGCTTAACGTCTAAGTTAAGGACCTCAGGAGGCCACTTCTAGGGGTTGTGAGCATGTTCTTTCTTCTCTCTTCCATCCCTGCAGGAGACAGGATGGAGTACTCATTAGGGCTTCTCCAAAATGGGAGAAGGTCCAGTTCTCTGCCTGGATCTCTCCCCCGCTTCCCCAGCTGGGCAGCCCTCAGAAGGTCTTGTGGGGGTGGAGTCTGCTCAGCCTGGGGCTCTCTCTTACTGTCTGTCTCTCTTCTGGCCCTTGGAGGAGAAACAGAACAAATGGAGGGGTAGGGAGGGACTGGAGCCCATCTTGCCTCCATCCTGAGATCAGAGATTAGCCTGGGGAAGCGAGTGGCTCAGCCTAGTTTAGGAGAAGGAAGTCTGGATAAGCCCAGCATGCTCCCAGTGGAGCTGGGCCTGGAGACAAGCTAGGAAGAGGCTGCTGGTCCTGTGTGGTTCCTTGGTGGCCTCTTTTCCCTAAGGACCTCTTAGGAGGAGAATAGCGGCCCAGCCAGGTTGGAATCCGGAAATTCAGAGACTGGTCCAGAGGTTGTCCTCGCAGTTTGGGCTCTTAGCTCCCTGACCACACAGCCCCAGCCCAGAGGTGGTAAAAGGTGCTGGAAGTCTCGGAGGTCTTGGTCTTCATATTGGTGCCCTCTGTGATGGGTACAGGCTGTCACTGCAGGACTGTGGCTCGAAGGTGTATTTGTGGGCACACAAGAGTCACCCAAGGTGTGACTAGGCTGCCTGAGCCCAATCTCAGTCCTGCCACGGACAAGCTGTGTCAGCTCACCCTCTTCTTGCTCAGTTTCTCCGGCTGTAAAATGGATAGAAGGCTGCGGTAAGGGTTAACTCGTTAACTCGGCTAAGGCCTGCATTGCTCTTGGCTCCATGCCTGGGGCGCAGGAAACACTCAGCAAACAGCTCTTTATGCTCAATTGTGTCTCTGTCCTCTTAGAGACCAGAAGTCCTGCCCTAGCAGATGGGACCTCAGAAACGCAGCTTGTTGCTGTAATTGTAAACTCCTTTGTACCCTACAGGCTTGAGGGGTCTAGGAAATGCTGGTTAGTTTTTTTTTTTTTTTTTTCCTTTTGTGGAATAGTGAAGCCGTGTAAATGGATGGGACTTGCCTTCGGCATTCCCCGTTTCAGTAGAATCAGCAAAAAGCCGATGACATCCTATTATAAACATGCACCACACAAGTAAAAAGATGAGGAATACAGAAGAGTGTAGGATTTCTCTACCCTAGGGGACTTTTGGCAGTTTGGTGGGTTTCCTGCAGGACCTGCCGCTCTGCCTATGGAAACAGTTTCTCGTATAGATACACACATCCTTTTTGCTTCCGTCCCTCCTTTGCTCTCGCTCTCTCCCCCCACCCCTCTTCCTTCAGAGGGGGAATCATATCACATACATGTTATTGACATCACTTCATAGCCTGCTTTGTTCTCCCTTTCACGGGGCAGGTGCGTGTTCCCAGGCCAGCGCGTATGTGTCTTTTAAAATCCTCCTGTCTCCATATATTTGTAGTTCCCGATGATTTAAGAAATGAATAGGAACGAAAGATATTCCAATAGCCCCAAGGGAGAATCTAGGAAAGGAGGCACTTTTACAAAAGACTTAAGAAACTATCTCCCTCAGTTAAAACATTACTATATGTTTATTTATTTGTTTATTACTATATGTAATATACTATATGTATATTACTATATGTTTATTTATTTATATGCTTATTACTATATTTATTTATTTATGTATACTATATTCACATTAATATATTTTAAAGAAAAAAAACAACTTGAAAAAGCTGTATATACTTCATAATCATACCGTCCAGGTACAGTCATTGTTAACATTTTGGTATGATTCTTTCTAGTTTTTTCTTTCTTTCTTTTTTAAGGTTTTATGTATTTGTCAGAGATAGAGGGAGAGAGCACAAACAGGGAGAGTGGCAGGCAGAGGCAGAGGGAGAAGCAGGCTCCTTACTGAGCAAGGAGCTCGATGAGGGACTCGATCCCAGAATCCTGGGATCATGACCTGAGTTGAAGATAGACGCTTAACCGACTGAGCCACCCAGGTGTCCCTAGTCTTTTCTTTCTATGTCCATAGCTGCATGTGTGCGTGCATGTGTGTGTTTAAACAAAAGCAGAATCACACTATAACATTTTCAAATTATGTTTTCTATTTAATATCATTTCATAGATCTTTTCTTTCCTAGCTTTATATCACATGGGCCTAAATATATGGTAGCCTAGGACATTACACCCTGTTCTCCCAAATGGAAGTTTCAATAAAAAGTTTAGAGGTTGGCTTGAATATGCAAATATTTAGAGAAAGCACCAAATGCTGACTTGAAATGCTTAATTTATAAATGCAGTTACACATGGATATTTAAAACCGGATAACATGAAGAATTTCAAATTTAGAAAGATTCTTTTTTTCCACTTTAGCATTTTATACTGACTCTACGGGTGTCTTGGATGTCTGTGCTGTTATCATCCCCAGAGCCCTTTGTGAACTACTTGGCAGAGCTGTCCAGGTCACCGCCTTTCCATTTTGGGGTCTAACTTGTTTGAGATTGAGATGCAACACTTTTAAATCTGTGTACAATGTTATCTCTGGAAATTGTATTCCAAGCCACAAGTACCTATTTACATAACATTAGGTTAGTCTTTATTCGTCCCATAAGTGTGTATTAGTGATCTCTGCAACATAACTACTTACTGTATTGCTTTTAAAAGTGATCTTTAAAAGCTTGTTTACAATGACAGCCAACTTGCAGTTGTAAGGTCCTAATCCCCAGAATAATCACTAAATCCCTGTTAAATTTCTCTATCTCCTTTTTGCCGATTCTGGTAGGTGACCTCTTTAAACATCCCAGACTAGCATTGATTGAGGTCAGGGAGGGCTAATGTGATTTCCCCAAACAGTACTTTGTTGTTTAAAATAAAGTAACTAAGAGAGAGTGCACTTAATAGGAGACTCTAAGAACTAGAATTTAGAGATTTTTCTTGTTTCTAATGGATAATTGTGGGGGAAATCCTCACGATTAATGAAAGCGTGGTTTTCTGTCTTTTGGCTGTGCCCTAATTTATTTAATCATTCCTCCGTTGTTGGACAGTTCAATTATTTCCACTTTTTTTTTTTTTTGCGATTATAAATAACAAGCCACTTTCTTGTATTTGTATCTCTGAACCCATTATAGATTATTTCCTCTGGACAAATTCCCACAGGGTCAAATGGTGTAGATATTTTTAAGGGTCCTGATACAGTATGTCAAATTGCCCTTCAGAAAGTTTGTGTTAATTTATAATCCCATTAGCAGCGAATAGAGGTGGGCACTTTATAGTAAACGCACAACATTTCTAAAATTGATGGGGAAAATGCTTCATCGACTCATTGAGCTTTTTGTAGAGTCGTAATTTATTGGAACCTTAGGAGGTCTTAGAACTCACCTGTCCAGCTCATTTCCCAATGGGCTTGCATACCTCTTTCAATTAGAAGCTCCCTCCCCCAAACGGAGCCCCTGCCAGGATTGGGTGGTTATGGTGCTAGGTCTCCTTTATCTCAGCCAAAATCTGCCATCCCAGAAATTGCACAATTAAGCAGATATTTCTTGTGCTTTCCACTATGCACCTGGCCCATGGTAGGCGCGGCTACTCCCTGGAATTGGGGGAAAGGGAAATTGAGAGTAATGAGTACTGGTTCTGGCTTCAGGCACTGTGCCAGGTGCAACTCCATGAAGCTGGGGCTCTTCTTGTGTATTTTGAAGATAGAGAAGTTGAGTTCAGGGAGCTTGAGCACAGACCTGTACACTGAGCTGCTGGGATCAAACCCCGGTCTGCCTGGGTTTGTAAGGCTCTGTACTGTCTTCCTAATGTCTTCTCTTTTGGAGCTGCTGAAAACAAGTCTACCCTACGGGGTGGAGGCTCCCACCGTGCCTGGGGAGCGCACCTCCCCGAGTTGTCAGGACAGCCCTGATCTCTCGCTTTCTGCTATGCTGTCCCCATAAGTGCACTGGTTGTGGTGATTTGCACTGAATGGACTTGGTGAACACAGACCCCCCTTCCCTGTGCGGACCCCCATTAGAGTTGGCCAAAGAGGAAGCCACAGAAGATCGAAAGGAGGAAGGCACGCGGTGGCCATTACTCTTGAAGGTCATCCTAGAAGGAATGACAGATGCAGAGGCGTCCAGTGGGTCTCAGCTTGTCCCTCTCTCTCCCTCTGTGGTCAGCTCCTCCCTCTGGCTGCCTCCCCTGCTGACCTTAAGCTCAGCCCACCAGCAGATGCTTAGCTGCTGACCCATGGAGTTGGGGGCTCTGCTCCAACCTCTCCATCAGCTCCCCCTTCACGGTCCTGCTTTGATGCTGGATGCACCTGGCTTCTCTGGTTAGTGGCTCCTTCTCTTGTCCTCCAACTCCCAACTTTTGCTTCTTGCTCCTCCCGTAATTGTATAAGGTCTGATTCCTGTAATAGATGGCTTCTCTCAAGGCACTCACATGGATTCTGCTCCCATGGCTGGATGCTGGTGGAAGTGATATCGCATGACTTCAAAACTAGGCCTCAAGAGGTCTGGCAGCTTCTGTTCCCTCTTTCAGCACCCTGAGGCTGTCCTGCTTGGGAAGAAACCCAGCGGGACCGCCCAGTGGCTGAGAGGCTACATGAAGGAGAATTGAGGAGATCAACACACAAAATGAAAAATAAGAAATATAAAAATACGAGAGAAATCATTGCAGGGGCATTTTTTGGGGGCAGAGAAGATATTTTCTTTTTAGTGGATCGATCTGCCATTATGTTGCATTGCATAGTCAGTTAAAATTACACTAAGTGAAATTTAGTGTCATCTGATGAGAATAATTGAAAATTTAAAGTATTTATCAACTTTATTAACAACACTAATAAAATTTGTCACTTTTGAGTATTCAAAATATATATATCAGAAAATTTACCTTTCCGGCTCCTTTGAAGCCTCCAGTTCGGCATTAAGTACATTTGCATTGCTGTGTGACTATCCTCACTATCCCTCTCCTGAGACTTTAGGTCAGCCCAGTTGTGTCCCCGTCACACACCCCCTCCCCGTTCCTCCTTGCCTTGGGTAGCTTTAAGCCACTAAATTTGGGGCTGCTTTTTTTTTTTTTTTTTACCCCCGTAGTAGAAAACCAAAACACTCACGAATAAGAACACTTAAAAGTATGACCAGGCCATACTTGGCCTGTATTTCCATGGGACAGAGCTCTTGCTGGGCTGAGTGGAAGCTGCCTGTACTGGGTCAGACCTGTGTTCTCCAGCCTGCTCCAGTACAAACCAGGCCCCTTCACCATTTGCTCTACAGGCTGCTTGGCCCCTGGGCATCTGAGTTTCAACCTGGGGTCTAGATGGATAATCACCTCCTATGAGTGGGCTTATTCTCCTGTTAATACAACCATAGAGTTCATGCTGAGCTCAGCATCTTCTAACCCCCTGAGTTTTTCCTGCAAAGTCACCCCGTGAGATCTTGGGCATGATGCTTATGTCAGGCCACAAGGGCTTTGGTGATCTTTCCACCCCTTCTTGGAACCAGAGAGAGAAAGGAGGCAGGGGCAGGTGAATGCCTGTTGGGGGGAACTTGTGATAAAGGCAGAGGTTTGATTTTAGGACCAGAGGGTGGCTCAGATCCTGGCCTGACAGCCTCTCCCCTGGCATTTCCAAGCCTCACTGGTGCTGTCTTAGCTCAACCTGAACTCCTGTTGCCATGTCTGGGTCTTCCTCCCTGGCCATTGGATTGTGGGCTCCAGGAAGCCAGGTAGTTTGTGATTCATCTTTGAGGCCCTGGAACCTGACATGCAGCCGATCTTAATAAGGGTTTGTTGAATCAAATGTCTGTAGGAAGAAAACCCAAAAATGTATAGAGGAATTCTGACATGGAGGGTGCCCAGAGAGAAGGTGTTGAGACCCCCTTAGGAGAAAGGATCTACCAAAGGAGCTGGGTCCAATCCTCTCAGCCTTGGAGCCGTCAAGATATACTCTTGAACCTGGAATGCCAACAAAATTGTTCGCTAGCCCTTTCATCCCTTTGTTTTCAGATATTTGTGGGGTGACTACTGGCACTGAATGTAGGCCCCGAAAGTTCTGCAGGGGCAGGAAGTGGCGACGTGGGCACAAAATGTTGAAAGGCCTGACCCCTTCTGTGAGAGTTTTAGGTCATGGGTGGACGTCTAGACTGGGGTGACCAGCCCTATCTTCGGAGTTAAATAGGCATGAGTTAGAATTCTTGTCCAGCCACGTGTTAGCTGGGTGCCCTTTGGTGAATCTATGAGCCTCAGTTTTGTCACCTGTAAAATGGGGAAAGTGCCTATCCTCAGGGCAATTGTGAAAATTCCCTGAGTGATTTATGTGAAATACTTGCCACAGTGCCTGGCTTGTCTAGCCCTTTGAGAGGTGATGGCTTTCTTGTTACCGTCATTCGTCATTCACGGGAGGGGAAGCCAATGGGCCATGGCTGGGGGATGGGTCTCAACCTCCTGGGAAGATGAGGGAGTGTCATGGGACAAATCATCACATGAGCCCGAAGGCGGGCCATATGGAGCTGGAATCTGCAAAGTTCTGGATGCTTGCTGGCCATCTCATTTGGCTAGATAGAGAGTCTTCCATGAGATCGTGCCTACCTTTGGTCTGAGGGAACTGCTACTTTGGGTCTCATTCTAGCCAAGATGGGTGGAATGAGTAAGTGGAAGAGACACAGACAGATGTTGGAAAAGCCTCCTGGAATGGGGGGAAGGTCAGCCTTTCTGGGCATAGGCAGGTGCTTATCAGAAAGTTCAGAGCCAAGCCACCCATGAACCCAAGGCCGAAGCACGAAGAGGGAAGTCGAATGGAGTCAGAGGTGGTGGTTAAGAATGGGATTCTGGGGGATGCCTGGGTGGCTCAGTTGGTTGGATGACTGCCTTTGGCTCAGGTCATGATCCTGGAGACTCGGGATTGAGTCCCGCATCGGGCTCCCAGCTCCACGGGGAGTCTGCTTCTCCCTCTGACCTTCTCCTCGCTCATGCTCTCTCACTGCCTCTCTCTCAAATAAATAAATAAAATCTTAAAAAAAAAAAAGAATGGGATTCTAGGGACACCTGGGTGGCTCAGTTGGTTAAGTGGCTGCCTTCGGCTCAGGTCATGATCCCAGCGTCTGGGATCAAGTCCCATATCGGGATCTTTGCTCAGCGGGGAGCCTGCTTCTCCCTCTGCCTCTGCCTGTGCTCATTCTCTCTGACAAATAAATAAATAAAATCTTAAAGAAAAAAAAAAAGAATGGGATTCTGATGACATCATGGGAAATGTGGTCTCCTGGTGTCCAGAGAGATGGGTGGTGCCTGCAGGGAGTGGACCCAGGCACGTCTCTTCCTGTGTTGCTGATCACCCGTGGGCATGGCTCAGTAGGCTGCAGGCACAGCAGCCCTTACCATCCCGACGTCTCTGGGCCTCTCCAGATCGCTGTCCTAGGGAACGCAGCTGGAATGGTGAATGGATAGTGAGATCCATGGGTAGTCCTGCAGCTCAATGGCTCCTAATGGGGTCCTGCTGGTCACTAAACACTAAGAATGTATTCTCCCAGGCCCTGCAAGCAGGTGGTTTCCTCAGACATACATCGAGCCCTACTTGTGTAAAGGAGATATGCGGTGCTACGCCTGGCTGCCTTGTCCAGCTCACAGCAGATCTGCTTGGTGAGAACTGGCCTTGGGGATGGCTGGGGTCAGGCTAAGGCATTGTCTGGATGATGCACACGAAGAAGGAAGAGAGCCAAGGGTTGTCCTCTTTCCTGCCCAGAGTGTGGCACCTCATGTTTGGAAATAAGGAAAATCTTCAAGTCCAGCCGTCCCCCAAGCTTGTGAGCTCTGCAGAAGCCTCTCCTTTCTCTCCGTATCCTCATGGATCCTGTGTCCTATGTCGAGCTCGTCTCCCATTCCCGAGCGCCCGAAGAGAGGGAGGAGGAGCAGTGTCCAAATCAGATCATTGAGTTTACACGTATCGCTTCTGGGACCCTCCAGAGCCCAGTCTCCCTTCTCTGCTGATCTCCTGGTGTTCTCAGCACACCATCCCTCCCACCCCCAAGGCCCCAGGGAGGAGGAAGCAGGCTACCCAGACTACCTGAGTAGATTTCCCGCAGCAGCTCCCAGGACATTTTCTTACTTTGTCCATATTGACTGTAGAATTTGGGGGAGGGGGGAGTGTTTCCAGCATCTGATCCTCTTCTGTTTAGAACCCGTGGCTTAGTTTTTGGGACTGGGTTGGGCTCTTTCCAGCCCCAGAAGCCTTGGCTGGTATGGATGTGACCCAGTTTGCTGGACATAGCTACATGAGACCTACCCCAAGACCTGAGTCAGGTCTTCTCTGATGACTTTGCAGCCAGATAACTTTTCTTTAGGCCCTCTGCCCCCTCCTTCCTGCCTTCCTCCCTAATTAACTTCATTAGCAGTGATGATTCAGGGGGTCCCTCTGGCTCTCTGTGCTGCCCAATCACCCACAGCAGCTTCTCATTGCAAAAAGCCTCCCTTCTCTCTTGCCCCAGCTGAGACCATTCAACCAGTCTTCGTTCTAAACACAAGAAGGAGGCAGAGGGTCTCTCCTGCCCTTTTGATGTATTTTCAGAAATTAAACTTCCAAATGTCTGCTACTTTCCACAGGGAAGAGATACCAGTCCAGGTGCTGGAAAACAGCAGCCAGAGGTCAGGAAGCCGTGGTCTTTAGCCCCTGGGTGAGCTCTGGTTCAGGGTTTGAGAGAATTTCTCTTGTTTTCATCAATTCTCAACCCCAGGGACCTACTCCTTTTATATCTGGGGGCCTTGTGGGGATCTCCTTTCCTAGGGATTAATGCCAACCTCTTTCATAAATATCTTTAGCTTTCATTGCTTTGTGGACACTGTGGTGGCCTTAGAGCTTCTGTTTCTGTGCCCTTTTGGGAATCTTCCCACCTTGCTGGGGAGAGGAACCCTAATTAATATTGATTTCCATTAATCTGAGCATCTGGCCTGCATTCCTGTCTCAGCACCCTGCAGAGGTCCCTCTGGGATTCTTCCTTTCCACCTTCATCAGCAGCAACACTCCATCACCCCTGTAAAACTGTTCACCTTCTTTCAGCTTTTTGAGATCACATGACTCTCTAAGCAGCCCTACCTTCACACCACCTTTCCCTGCCAACTACACAGCTGGTGACTCCAAATCTCTTAGTTCAAATCCCTCCATATGACTGTGGTCTGCTCACAGGACATCTGGCCAGCCAATGGGTGAGAACTGTCTTTGAGTCAGGTGTTTCCTTCTTGACCAGTTAGCTGTGGCCGGGTGCTGATGGGGTCCTGTGATACAGAACAAGGTTGGTTCCACTCAGTAGAGGCTCCTGGGGGCTGCTGCTGATGGCTACCTTTAGGAAAGGAACACAGGCTAATCATGCTCTCCAAAACCCAGAAAACCCAGCCAGGCACTTACCTGGATCTCCTCCCCTTCTGCTCACAGGAATAGGGCCTTGGCCCATCTGTGCTCCCAAGATAGGAGGGTAGTAGTGGCAGCTGCCCACTTAGAAGGACTCAGAAAGGGACATGAAAGAGTGGTTTTGGGGGACCCTGAATAGTGCCATCCCTGCAGACAATGCCCCACTTGTAGGTTGAGGATGTGATCTTCCAGTGTCTCTGCAGAACACCTGCAAAGGCTCAATGTCTGGTTTAGTCCTGAAGACCAGAGGCACCTACCAGGAGGCCTGAGCAGCAAAGGGCTAACTTTTGGAGTGGAGCTTAAGAAGGTGGGGCTGGGTTGAAGGGCTGATGACCCACCCACCCACCAAGGTATCCTCCTGCTGGCTTCTCTAGGAATGGAGACATCTAGCCTAAGGCAGAAGGCTTCCCTTCTACTGCCTTGCTTTCTTTCAACCACTTGCTCACACAGAGGGGCTGAGGCCAACCCTAGCCCTTAGGGGAGCTGAGCAGGAATTCTAGGTGAGCTGGAGGAAGGGGACACCCCAGACTTTCCTTGTTCCAGGCCTGGCTTCTGGCACAGAACTCACATGGCTGTTGGCATAGTCTTTACCTATCTGAGATATTCTCAGTGGGTGACCAGTGTGCGCAGAGGAGAAAGCTTTGGTCTAAGAAACAAGGACATGGGTTCTAGCCCTTGGTCTTCCAGCTTGCTGTGTGATCTTGGGCAAGTCACTTCCCTTCTCTGGGCCTCAACTTTCCCATCTGCATAATGAGAGGATTGGATGAGAGCATCTGTAAGAACCTACCTAGCTCTCCCACCATCACCATCACCACGAAATTATTAATGTTTACTGAACATTTTCATGCACCATGTGTTTGACCTGTATTATCTCATTAGAGTCTGTCATCATTGTTAATCTTTCTCAGAGGAAGAAAAGAAGGCTCAGAGACATTAGGTAGTATACCTGGGATCACACAGCCAGGCAACGGTGGGGCCTGTCTAAGCCCTGAACTTTGGTGGGCCCTTCTGGTGGGGGAAGGAAGCCCAGGGACACCTCATTTTTAAAGGCATTGACAGCATTTGAGGCTGCCCGCCCCAGTCCCCAGTGTTGTCCCCGCCCCTTATGGTGGAACAGAGCCAGCACATTTAATAAAATCCAGTAGGTTCTGAGTCATCTCATCCTGTCATAAGGTAATGGATGGTCCACAGCCCCAATAGTCAGACATCATGCTGTCCCTGGTCTGCATTTATGTTCTTTAAACACCCAAGCTGGATCAGGCCCTGTTTCTTTCACAGGGGGGCCCAGCATCCCAGGAACCACAGTCAGTCAGAATTTTCCAGGCAGTGACTTTCTTCATAATGCCTCCAACATACGAAATGGCCCTTTCGCCGCATGCAGGCGCCAGGGATTTTTTTCTTAAATTAAGAATTTGATACATTCCTTCAGTTCCCCTCCAGGGGTTACAGAGAGCAGGGAAAGTGATGCCTTGAGCTAATGTGCAGGTGTGGTTATGCATTTTGAAGGAGGTCTCGACAATCTCCAGGAAAAAAAAAAAATGTCCCCGAATGACCCTCTGTTCTTGGTGAGAAATGCTGGCTTTTATGAGTGCTGAAGGGCCTCTTGTCCCCTGGACCTTCCAAGCCTGTGTGTTAGAGTGTCAATGACAAAGTGAAAGGGATTGTGTGTGCATGTGTTTGTGTGTGTTGGTTGGCACAGGGGCACTGATCTGTTCTGAGTGAGTGCTCTGCGGACAAAGGAGCACTGCATGGGGAGGCTGAGGGGCTAGCTGGCTAGGTGACCCGTGACCTTGGAGTGTCTCTCGTGGGGCTGTTGTGAGCCTTTATCCATGCAGCCTGGCACCCAGCCACCTGCATGCAGGCCCTTCTGGGCTGGGGAACTGGAGCCCCATTTTGGTGAGGACGAACCTCCGTCAATGGAAGGTAGAGGGAGCAGGTCTTACGGAGGGAGGATGTTGGGAAGTCAAAGAAGTGGGCATTTTGGCTTGGGCAAATTACTTGGCCTCTCTGAGCCTCAATTTCTTCATCTGAGAAATGACATAATAATAGTACCCACATCACAGCTTGCTGGGAAAATTAAATGGGTGCTAATCAAAGTGTATTGCATGTGGCAAAATATTAATTTTTTCACATGAGTTTTCCTTGAAGGTCTATATATTTATTTAATTTTTTATATACCTAAATGAATAGACTTTATTTTTAGAGAAGTTTTAGGTTTATAGGAGAATTGATCAGAAAGCATAGAGATTTCCCCATATATCCCCTCCCCACTTTTCCTTATTGTGTACCTCTTGTGATGGTGTGATACCTTTGTTATAATTGATGAACCAAAGTCGATACGTTATTATTAACCAAAGTCCTCAGTTTATATCAGGGTTCACTCTTTGTGCTATACTTCCTGTGGGTGTTGACAAATGACACCATTACAATATCCTACAGGGTAGTTCCAGTACCCTAAAAATCTCTGTGCTCCCCTTATTCATCCCTCCCTCCCCCTGAATGCCTGGCAACCACTGTCTCCATGGTTCTGCCCTTTCCAGAATGCCAGATAGTCGGATCATACAGTACATAGCCTTTTCAGATTGGCTTCTTTCACTCAGTGATTTGCATTTAAGGTGTTATGCCCCCCCCCCCCAAAATGGGTCCGTGATTAAAGGAGTGAGACTGACATATAGCGAAGGTCAAGCAAAGCTTTATTTCAGGCCAAGCATCAAGAATCAAACTGACCGGCCAGAGCCACGCCTCTTACAGAGAGGGCGGCCCTTCTCTGTTTCATAGACTAGCTTTTAAGGGCAAAGGCCATGCGGTCAGACCTGGCCATGCACAGGTGGCCAATGAGATTGTAACACACCGAGAAAGCTGCACAGTCATGCTAGGTCACACATAAGTGACCAATTGAATTACAACTTACCCTAGTAGACATTTGACACAGCCTATCACACCTTGGTTAGGATTGGAGCCCAAAAGGCTCCCAAAGGGCGGCGCCCATACTCCTTGGTAGCTAGGGAGACAGTAAGCATCCCCCCCCCCCCCCCCCCCATTGATCGGATGTCTCCACCTGGCCTGACCCACCCTTGTATCTGGGCTTTGTTACCTGGAGCTGGTTTCCGGGACTTGTTTTTAAGTAAATCCCCTGGGGGAAGGGGAGCAGGGATAGTTTAACATGTTATTGTTTTAACCTTGATGGAAGCCTCTAGCTAAATAGGTTCTTACAAAGGTCCCTCCAAGTCTTTTTATGGCTTGATAGCTCCTTTCTCTTTATCACTGAATAGCGCCATTGTCTGGATGTGCCTCAGTTTACTTCTCCATTCAACTGCTCTACTGAAGGACCTCTCCGGGGCTCCAAGTTTGGGCATTACTAATTTTATAACCCTGGGTGGGGGGGATGAGGCAGTGAGTGTCCTGGATTGAGGGCAGGCACTTTAGTGTGAGACTCAATGGCTCCAGACTCTGCCGCTCTCTAGGTGATCTTAGAAAGTTAAGAAAGTTATTTCATCTCTTCCATCTTCCTCCTCGGAGGACTGAGGATCTGGAAGGTCAGAGCGCTCCCCACAGACCCATCTACACGGTGGTGGCTAAAAACGAGTGGCAATTTCATTCAGGTAATGGTACAGGTGGGTGGGCTCCAGGTCAGCAGAGGGCGCTGCCACACTGGGTAAATTCAGGGACCCCCAACCCACCACTTTAACGCCAGGCTTCTACAGTCGCTCCGGTGGCCCTGGTCTCTGGGTCTGGTCTCTGAGGCCGGAGGTGGAGAGAGGGTAGGGGGCGCCACTACTCCCTTCACCGCCCTCGCGGGCAATGGCGCAGTCGCCTCTGCACACATGCTATTGGACAGAACCTGGTCACGTGACTCTACCTCGCTGTAAAGGTCGCTGGGAAATGTAGTTTGGCCGTGTGTCCGGCTTCAGTTGTCATTAGATGGGGGAGAAGAGAGTTTGGCGGGTAGCGGGCAGTCCCAGGTGATAGAACCCATTTCGTAGGTTTCTGATGAGGTTTAAATGAGAAGATTTGCGTGAAGCCCGTATTTAGTGCCTGGTGCATAGTTAGTGCTCAATAGGTGTTAGTGTGTTCTATGATTATTCACTAGAGATCAAAGGGTCAGAGTATTTTCTGAACCAGAGGCTTTGCAAAGGGATCTAGTTCAGTGGGTTTCACAGTGTGTTCAGAGACCTGGGGCCGGGTAGGGTGGGGTGGGCGCGACACATAAAAAGACCAACAGAGTGTCTGCCCCGCCCCTCCTCACTTGCCCCCCCCCCCGCCCCGCCACCCGGCTGGTTCTTACGTAGTTCTTGTACTGGTTCCTAGATAAGATTCAATCCTGGAGAAGGGGCTTTTAAAAACTCACTTACTTAGGGCAATTCTCCTAAGTCACGCAGTGGGCTCCTCCACCTCCCCAGGAGTCCCAGCCGTGTCTCAGCCTGTCATTTGGTTGGGGTACTTCAGGACTGGGCTCCGGCTTCAACCCGACCCCCAGAGGAGACATGAGCAGGGATGACCATGGGGACAAAAGAGCCAAGGAGTCCCCACAAACATGGGCTGAAGTCAGCCTGGAGCTCATCCCATCAGCCAACAGTCTCCCAGCTCCAATGGGACACAGGTCTGGCCTCCGGGTGTGCACACCTCAGCAGGGTGTGCAATCCCAGGCAGGACACACACTTCCCACCTGTCCTGGGGTCCTTGCTCCCAAGTCCAGGATTTCACATCTGCTCCTGATACATTCCATCCTGGCACGCTGGCTCCGTGCCCAGGGTACTGGGTCTCCAGATGATTTGAGTGTGGCTCCGCTGTCCCGAGTCTGTGCTTTGTCTCTGGCTTCAGGGCCTCTGTGAAAGTGATGAACTCTTCTCCTTGTCACGTGTGCTCCCAGGAGGCTACGGAGTGAGTGTCAGGAGTATGGGCTTGGGGTCAGCAGACCCAGGTTCAAATTCTGGCACATTTGTCTCTGTGCGTGTGTGACCTTCAGCATTGCTTGTTCTCTCTGGCCTTCAGTTTCTCATCTGGGAGATGGGGATAATTGTATCTTTCTCCGAGGGCTAGTGTGAGGATGAGGACGATCATGTTCATGAGTCCGTGATAAATGCTAGCTGTTGCGAATTATTTGTGATACTAGCCGAGAGAGAAAGTTTGAAATACTAACAATGTATTATAATAGTAATACAGTCTTATTATAAAACACCCTGAAGGATGTAAATGAAAGTCTCTTCCTTCTCTGGTCTTCTCTTCCCCATCCCCCCATATCTCTCTAAAGGTTCTGCTTCCTACTACCATCTTTAATGAGCCACAAACCCCTGGGTTATAGTAAAGAAGGCTTGTTACACTTGGCCTTATAAACTCCTCACTTGCTGACCCTACCTACCTTTCCTCTTTCACTTTTGCCAATCCTGTCTCCTCCCCTGCCCTCTCCTTCAAGTTCCAGCCACACTGAACTACTGGTCCAGACGCCATGTCTTTGCCTGTGCTGTTGGCTTCCCTTGAAGAGCCTGTCCTCCCTTTCTTTCTACCAAACTCCTACTTACTCTTCAAAACCCAGTCCACGCATCTCTTCCTCATGGTGAAACCAATCTTTGATTTCCCATCTCCCTTATGGTTCACACCATCCTACTCTGGAATCATTTGATTCATGTCTCTTGATCCCTATACAGCCCCTATAGGGCAGGGAGCTGGGTCTCGCCCAGCATGGGGCCTGTCCAGGAGGCGGTGATCAAGGAATCTTTGAAGGATGAATTTTCTGTAGTTTACATTTACTTAATAACTAAGACCCTTTTCTGGGGTCCAGCCTTTTGATTCTAATTTCCCTTTTGTCCAAGGGATAACAGAACTGGGGCCAGCCCCAGGTCTGTGGTACTGATGGAGCCAGTTCCCTCTGGAGGTGCGCTGAATTTAATGAAGTTAATGGCCAAGGAGATGTAAAGGGGTTTGTCCTCAGAACAACCACAGTGTGGATTCAGTCTTTGGGAGGGTTCCCTTAAGTGGAGCCATGGAGAGAGAAGGACAATGTTGGCATTTCTCCTTCCTTTGCAGTGTCCCTCTGGAGAGACCCAATTGGAGGGGTTCAAGCTCCTAAGGGTTTTCCCCCTGGGCCTCTCAGACTGGGACCAGTGCTGTGGCTTGAGTTCGGCAGTAGTATGAGCAAGTACAAAGGTCTAGAACCTTCTGCAGATACCCAGTGGTTCAGTTGCAGCCTACGTCTCTATAGAACTTTCTGCAGCAACTTGGGCAGAGGGATGGACACGTGCCAGGTTGGCCTGGGTGCTTCAGCTGTGCGCCCGTGCTCTGTCTACCTGTGTCATCTCGACCACTCTTTGGCCCTGGGACAGGTAACGTGCCTTCTGTTGCACTCTTCCCTCCCCATGTCCTTCCTGCTGTTTCTGCACATCCCAACCCAGCTCATATTCCAAGGCTCACGTCAAACACTAGCTCCTCCATGAAGCCTCCCTTGATTCACCCCACCTCTCTCCAAGCTAGGATGAATTTTCCCTCTTTCAATTCCCAAGACACTTTTGGCATTGATGACCTCATATTATTATTCATTTAATTTTTAAGTTATAAAAGTAATGTCTATTTATTTTAAAAGTCAAACAAAATAGAGATTTATTTTAAAAAATCAAAATAAAAAATCAAAGTAATTAAAAAAATAAAAAAATTTAAAAAAATCCCCCTACTGTTCCTATCTATCCAAACCTATTTCTTTTTGCCAGTAACCCCTGTTAAGGGTTTGGGGTGTTCTTTGATAAGTTTCTTCATGATTCACGCTCTCTTTCTCTTTCTCTCTCTCACACACACATGCACAGCTTCTGACATGACTTTTCATGACCTTCGCCTCCTATCTTCATGCCATGTGTATTCTTCCCACCTTGAATGCAAGCTGGACCTAGTGACTTGCTTCTCCTGAATAGAATATAGCAAAATTAATAGGATTCATTCTGTTACACTGAAAAGAAATGCAATTTAAAAAAAATTAATAGGATTCACTCTTATCATTGGTTGCAAAAAAATACCAACGTCTGCCTTCTTGGTATTTTCTCTTTGGATAGTCTCATGTGTTTGCTCTCACAGACAAGGCCACCTGGCAAAGAACTGAGGATGGCCTTCTAGTCCACCACTGGTGAGGAGCTGAGGACTTCTGACCAAAAGCCCTGAATGAGCTGAATTCTGCCAACAATCCTATAAGGGAGCTTGGAAACAGATCCATCCACAGTCAAGCCTTCAAATGACCGCAACCCCGGTGGGCAACTTGCAAGGAACCCAGAGCCAGAATACCCAGTGCCCAGATTCCTGACCCACAGAAACTGAGATAATACATGTGTGTTGTCTCAAGCCCCTAAGTTTTGGGGGCAATTTGTTACATAGCAACAGACAACTACCCCAGCTTATATGCTGGTGCTTTTATTTCTATAGGATAAATTCACAGTCGTGATATTGAATAGTCAACGGGTATACACATCCTAACTGTTAGCAAATGGAGCTATTGTTCTTTCCAAACGATTGTAGCAATACCTGCCCCCACCAGCCCATGCCCTTCCATCTCCATTAGAACCAAATATTATCAATCTTTCACAATTTTTGCATCTCTAGTAGTTGAAAACGGCACTTTGTTTTTGTTATCATTTGCATTACTCTTGCTACTAGGGAGGTTGAGCACTTTTTATTCTATTTATTGTCCATCTGTTTTTTTTTTTTTTACACATTTATTGAACCCCTACCGTGTGCCAGGTACTTTATATTGTTAAGGTTTCATAGGACATGGATCTTGCCTTCAAAAAGCTCACAGCTTTGTGTGTGTGTGGGGAAGATGAACATAAAAATACATGAAGCGGTATCATAGGTGCTAGAATATACATTTGCATCCACTGTTCTTGGAATACAGAAGTAAAAGAGACCAAGAGTTTGGGGGGCTGCTTGAGAAGATGGGAGTGGGAGAGGACACTCGAATAGGGTATAAGGAGGGGCAGAAGTTTGTCAAAAAGAAAGGAAAAGAGCATGGGCAAAGACCCCAAGGCATCAACAGGCTTGTGCTCAACAAGGCTGAAGCAGGGGAGGCCGAGCAGTGGAGAGGAGGAGGAATGGGGCTGGATTTGACATGGAGCGGGTCCATTATGACTGATCGTGGGAGGTTTCAGAAGCAATGCTCAAGCATTCAGATATTGTCATGTAGGCAATAAGGATCCCCAGAATATTTTTCAGCTGAAACATGACATGATGGGTTGACATGATTTGGGCTTAGTTGTGCACCTGCCATATCTTATTGACTAGAAGACATGGCCCCAAGGGTCTACAACAGCTTCATCCACATAGACCTGTGGACTGAATGAAAAAACAGGTTCTGACCTCTGGATTGGCCTGGCCATGGTAGGCTGGAGACATCTGTGTGGTTGAGTTGAGAGCCATAGGCTGGGACATATGGGATTCAGGAGGCAAGAGGAGAGGTTCTGGTACCAAAAGGTGATCTAGGACCATGTCCCAGGCCCACATGGGTCCCCTGCACCTGACTCCGGGCTGGAGCACTCTTGGTGCTGAGCACACACCGGCTTGTTTCCCCTGCAGCTCCTGAGCAACATCCTGAGGCAGATAGATGTTTTCCTTTCTTCCCTCTTTTGCCTTGGTCTCTTCTGCTTCCCAACTAGCCATGAGCCATGATGAAGGTGGCAACCATGCTCCTCATTATTTTTTAAATAAGGCTAGATGTTCTCAAGGAGGAAAGGGGATGAGCTGAATGGAGCTATTCATATTTCTTCTGTGCAACAATCATCCCCTGACAAATGTAGTTATTTCTTCCGTGCATGAACCCCAATTGATTTTCCCTCCATCAGAGTCCCTCAGGCATTGCCAGCCTCCTAATGGTAACCGATGAGGACACATTGGGCTCCCATTGTTAGCGGGACTGCCAGTGGCCTCGGCGTGTCTATGACCTACCCAGTGCAGGATGAGGACAGTTCTGCTAACAGTAATGAAAGCTGTCATCTGTTGAATGCCACTGTGTGCTGGGTACCACGCTACGTGCTGTCCACATGTAGTCTTGTTCAGCCTTCTCACTCCTCCTGTGATGCCTGTGTTATTACCAGGCCCACTTTCTAGGGGGGAAAACCAAGGTGTAGAGGGGTTCACTAACCAGAGCAGTGCAATGCGAACACTAGAGCAGGGCGAGGGGCCGGGATCCTCAGCCTCTGTAGGGAACCCCAGAGCCCTGCAGATTGGTGTCCACGTTTTAATCAATTTGAACCCTCCATCCTGGGTTCCCATCATGTGCCCTATAGGAATGTGTCTTCAGATGGTGCCAAGCTGGCCATCAGTGCAGTGTCTCTGCATGAGTCCCCCTCCCATGAGGTGAAGTTACCAGTGCAAGGGGTTGGTTTCCTGCCCTGGTGTTTTGTTCAGAGTCAAATAAACAAGGAAGCTGGTCTGAGCCAACAGTCTCGATGAGCTCTCTGACCCATCAGCATCAGCCAGGAGGTGGGGCTGAGTGTTAGTGCTGCAGGAACAGGGGTCCTGGAGGAGTGGGCGGGAGGCAGGAGATTAGGGTCTGCAGTGAGTGCTAGAGTCAAGGTCTGGGAGTTTTCCCTGGGCCTGGGGTCCTCACTCCTCACATGGATTGGGTGGAGAAGCTCGGAGGGTCTTCTGGGGGCAGTTACATTTGTGTTCATCCATTTCTTTTTTTTTTTAAAATATTTTATTTATTTATTTGACAGAGAGAGAGAGAGAGAGATCACAAGTAGGCAGAGAGGCAGGCAGAGAGAGAGAGGGGGAAGCAGGCTCCCTGCTGAGCAGAGAGCCCGATGCGGGGCTCGATCCCAAGACCCTGAGACCATGACCCGAGCTGAAGGCAGAGGCTCAACCCACCGAGCCACCCAGGTGCCCCTGTTCATCCATTTCTGATTTAGCTCTTCTTCCTTTCCTCTTCCCTCTGCCCTCTTCCTCCAATAAGAAGACAACATTATTGTTTTTCTGAACAGAAAAATTTATGCTCTTTGTAAAAAAAATATAAAAGTTTGAAGACGAACATAAAAATAATCCATAATCTCCCCCCATCCACAAATAGACCCCTTGACATTTTGGTGTATAGCCATTCGGAGCCTTCCATGTTTGCCAGAATGGACTCAGGTCATGCACACTTGATCCCCTAGGAACCTCTCTGTCTCCCTTTACAGCAAACCATGGTCATCTCCCAGAAATAGCCATGGATCAACCTTGTCACCTGACATGTTGTATGGGCTTTCATTGTTGGCTGGATCTTCACTTAGGTAGATCTTACTGGTTGTATATCTTTCCTAAAACATGGATGTTTGCATCTCAGGAACCAGTTCTGGTAACTTCTCATGTCCCCCTGCTACAGGTTTTTCATCTTGTTCCTCTCTGGCCTGCCCCTGGCCCCAAGGACCTGGGGTTCAAGGTGGACGGAGAAAAGGGGAGAGAAGCTATGTCCTCACAAACCAGAGAAGGAGAGAGGGAGCCTTCTGGGCACCAAGCTGGCATGATGCCCAGACGTGGGTGAAGGGGACATTGGGAGGCATTGCCTGTGCAGGCAGCGCTGCTCTGGGTGATGGACAGAGCTTTCTTGGGTAACTTGACATTCTAGATGAGAACAAATCCCTGGCCCATGAGGGAATGAGATGTCAAACTTCCATTCGTCCATCAAATATGCATCTACATCCATTCTGTGTGTCAGGCTCCGTGCCAGGCACTGGAGATTCAGAAATCATGGTCTGTACAAAGTGTTGTAAAAAGATTCATGGGAACAGAGAGGAGGGAAGGACGGCGACCTCTCTGGGGTGCTTGGGAGGAAGGCATTGGAACCAGGTAGGGAGGGGAGGGGAGTGGAGAGGAGGAGGGAGCTGGAAATTCCAGTCTGGAAGAACAACATATCGGGGCAGTTCAGTGGAAAAGCAGAATGCCCAGCTGACATGGAGGGGGGAGTGAGAAGGAGGAGTGAGGTGGATGGAACTGTGTTAAGACTGACTAGCATCCAATGTTAAAGCATGTTGACTATCAGATGTCATGCTAAAGGACTTATCCAGTGGGCCTTTGAGGGGTTTGGGACATGCAAAAAATCTGCTCCGACAAAGATCCCTCCAGCCATTTCATGGAAGAAACTGGGGCCAGGGGACTAGGCAGAAGGCTCTGCATGGCTGGCAGGAGAGGTGGAGAGGAATAGAGCCCAGGTACACCTCTTGGGGCTAAGTAAGGAGACAGAGGGGACTGGGTTTGATGCTGAACAGATGTGAGGGCAGGGAAGGTGGTGGGGGAAGGGAAAGATGAGGGGCAGATCTCTGATTGTCCAGGATGGGAGCCTCCGGGATCTCCAAAAGCCAGGGATGCAGAGGATCAGGGTGAGAACGGGACACAGTCAAGGCACCCTTGTTGCGTGCTGCCTGGGGTGGGAGGAATCAGCCATTGAGCACTTTGTGTTTGGCTTAATGATTCTCACAGACCCTGAGGCTTACTATCAAGGGGGAGATCAGCCCACCCACCTCCTCACTTTATGGATGAGGACACTCAGACTCAGAGTGGGGAGCTTTGGGTCCAAGGTCACACAGGAAGTCACTGGAAAAGCTGAGGCCGCATCCCAGGTACTGTGATCCCAGGACAGCCTGGTCCCACCACCAGGTGCAGAGCAGCCGTGGGCTGTGCAGCCTGTGACACCTGGCCAGACTCTGGCCCCTGCTCCTGGCCGGCGACCTTGGGTGGGTCCATGAAGGCTTCTGAGTTTCAGTTTCCTCAGCTTGACTGTAGAGCTAATAGTCCTTGTCCCACAGAGCAGTCATGAGGTCTGAGTGAGATTCGGGAGAAAGATGCCTTGTCTTGTCCTTCTACCGTATGGTTCCTCTGTCCCTCTTCCTCTCTCCAAGTCTTTGCCTCATCGTTTCCAGCTTCTAGTCTCCCGTTCTCAACCGGGAGCTCACACATTTCCTGAATTGGCCAGGATTGATATGAATGTAAACTTCCTCCCTTTAGCAAGTTTCTTAACTTCTCCGGGACTCAGTGTTCTCATCTGTAAAATGGGAAGGATAATCCCTAACTTCCCGGGATTTTGGGGGGATTTGAAGGAGACAGTGCCGATAAGGCGCCTCCCACGACAGCCAGCCCACGACACCTGGTCCATGTCACCTCAGCCATCTCTGGGCTGTGACCCCCTGAACTCCTAGGAGGCGTCGGAGAAGCTGTGGCTGTCCTCATGGGGGATATGCCAGCATCAGAAATCCTGGCAAGCTTGAGACTGGCATCTCCCCGGGCCCTCCGGGGTGCCTGAAGCGTTCTGAAAGGCTGAATTAGGAGGAACTCTTCTTTGCTGTGTCTCTTTTTAACTTATTTTGCTTTGATTTTTTTCATTTGCTACTAACCACGTATGAGTTACCTGCTGCTGTGATCTGTACGTTAAATACAGCTAACTGTTCAGCGCGAGGAGGAGGCCGTGTTCATCTGTGGGTTTTTTTTCCCTTTCTATTAATGAAGACAGAGCTTTGAACATGCACTGGGCTCTTAGGTAGTCTTTTGGGCTTTTTTCTGTCTCAATAGGATGGGAAGAAACTAGGATGGTGAGTGATCTTGGACAAGGTGGGTCAACGCTCTGGACTCCTGGATTGAATTTACTAGACATGATCCACATCTGTTTCTTGAAAGAGCAAACTGCCTTCTCACACTGAGAATAAAACCAAACCCTTAGCCTGTTTCATTCTCAGGGACTTTGCCCTTGCTGTTCCCTCTACCGAGAATGTTGTTTAGATAATCCCATAAACTTGTTTCTTTATTTTCTAATAAATATTTTTTATAATGTTACAGTGTTATAAATATTACTTTAAAGGTTCTGCTGTGTTTGTATTGATTGGAATTGTCTGTAGTTATGATCCTTTGATACATGTACTATGCAGGAACATTCAGATATCTGATACTAAGATAAGGTACCAATAATTCTAATACTGAACATAGAATAGTTCTATCTCAATTAACAGTAAAAACCAAAAACACTGGGTGCCTGGGTGGCTCAGTGGGTTAAGTGTCTGCCTTCGGCTCAGGTCGTGATCCCAGGGTCTGGGGATCAAGTCCCACGTTGGGCTCCTTGCTCATCAGGGAGCCTGATTCTCCCTCTCCCTCCACGCCTCCTTCCCACTCATGTGCTTTCTCTCTCTCTCTCTCTCTCTCTCTCTCGCTCAAATAAATAAATAAAAATCTTTAAAACAAGCAAACAAACCACTAAGTTTATCTTGGAAAATTTGAATTCAAGCCATTATTTCACAATTTGGAAAGTGAGTGATCCAGCTTTAAGATGATATTCTCATTGCTGAAGCTGGCTCTGCCCACGTGAGATTTGGGACTTCTCTTATCTCGCGCATGTGACACGCGCTGGAGTCAGCACCTGGCAATTGTCTGGACCCACCCTCTCAATCCCAGCTTCTTATTTTCAACCTGAGTTTCCTCGTGGAAAATCACCTCTGGCATCTTTCCAAAGGTGGATATCCGCTGATACCAGTTTGTCCCCTTCAGCTATGCTCGAACCCTCCTCCTCTTCCTTGCAGGCTGTTGGGGTCACTTGGGTGGCCGTCATGCCAGTGGTTTCCCCAGCCAGGGAAACAGCCATGCTCAGAAGCTTCGAGTGGCCAAATAGTATTAGTCAATGGTTTACCTTCAGTCGATGGCAAACTTGCTCGTTTACTAGGTCTTCCCGAAGTACCGTATCTAATCCTCTCCCCACTGCCGTCCCTTTCCTCGGGTTTAGTTTCCCGCGTTGAACTGACCACCCCCTGTCATTGCACAGTGGGTTGATCGTCTCTCTTCTGGACCCACAGGGACTGTGTCTGGCTTCGCTCTCCATGGAGGCATCCCCCACGCCCCAGGCTGCGTCTGGCCCAGAGAAGATGCTCAGTAAGTGGTTGCTGAATGGACACCAGCAAAGGCACCTGGGGGCAGGGAGGTGCTAGTGATTTCTCATAAAAGCTTTTTCCCACCTGAGCCCTGCACCCCAGAAAGACTTTGCCACTCATTGTGAACAAACCACGGGGCAGCTTTTGAGTCTGACGCAGCAGGAGTGGGAAGAAGGGGTAGGCTATGTGGTTCCCCCCACTCCCCCTGCCCCCCCCTGCCAATCAGGCACACTGATGCTAGGGCGGGGGTCCTTGGGGTCTCCACTTGACTCTCGTTACTCTCATTTGTACTCATCTCACGTATGCTGAGTGCTGCTCAGAACCGGGCCCTCTTCTAAGGGCCTCACCTGAATCAGCTCACTCAGTCCTCCCAGCAATCCCGTGAGCCAGGCCTGGGTTGTGTGCTTGCTTACAGAAGAGGAACTGAGGCTCAGGCGTGGGAAAGGACACGCCAGGGCCACCCGGCTGGTAGACGGAAACCTGGGATTGGAACCCAGAGCGCTGGCTCTGGGACCCTGGGAGCTCGAGGGACCCTCTTGTTCTAGGACCAGAGTGGGGAAGACCCCTGCCCCACCACACAGCTCCTCTGGGAGAAGCTGGGCTGACTCCTGACTCCTGGGTGGGACCCCTTTCATGGCCTCACATGGTGTGGCACTGGGGACTGAGGAAGAGGCCAGGCCCCCCTTGTCCCTGTGTGTCTGCCTCTTGCCCTTTGAGTCTTACCAGCAAGAACGGGGAGTACAATAATACAGCCCTAGCTTTCTTTTTTTTTTTTTTTTAAAGATTTTATTTATTTATTTGTCAGAGAGAGAGGGAGAGAGAGAGAGCGAGCACAGGCAGACAGAGTGGCAGGCAGAGGCAGAGGGAGAAGCAGGCTCCCTGCCGAGCAAGGAGCCCGATGTGGGACTCGATCCCAGGACGCTGGGATCATGACCTGAGCTGAAGGCAGCTGCTTAACCAACTGAGCCACCCAGGCGTCCCTGCCCTAGCTTTCTTGCCCTCAGCCTCTGAGGCTGGGGATCCAGGGTTGACAGTGGGTTTCGCGGGTGACGTCAGAATTACAGCCGCCTGGGTTTAAGCTCTACAGGCTTGAAGCACGTGTTTGCCTATGTGTTTTGAAGCCATGGGTTTGGGGAGGACGCTGTAGACTTGGAAATCACCAGTCCTCGCTGGGTGACTTGGGGGCAAATTACTCAGCCTCCCTGAGTCCCTATCCCTGCTTCTCTAAGACTGCCTCGCTTTCTTCAAGGGCTGTTGTGAGGATTTTATATGATAAAGTGAGTCAGAGCTTCTCCAACTTTTCCACCAAAGCAAAACCTAAGGGCAAAAGTGAGTAAACAGGTACCCTGGGGCTTTGAGGGCGGAACTTGAAGCAGCCTGCCGCTAGCTCACAAGGTATTTGAAATTATGCTGCCGCTTAAAATTTGATGTGCTGCTTGCACTCTGTTGCATACAAGATCCATGTTGTTTCTGCTAACACAAGGAGTGTTCTAAGTTACTTACCACTGAGTAATTTTAATGCAGGCAAGATGGGCCGTGCTTGTCACGTGGCTCTGTAAACTCCCTGGCCCGTGGACAGGAGCCCCAAGGGTGCGTGCCCCCCAGTTTAAGAAGCATTCATGTGAGAAAAAGTGCTCTCAAAGAGCAAAAAATGCTACATAAAGGTCAGAGAGTTTTAATGTGACTGTTGGCGGTCGCAGGAAGAGGAAGGCGAGCAAGATGGAGCAAGATGGATGACGGAGCAGAAAGAGAAGGGCCGGTGGAGGTGGACGAGTAGGGATAGGGCAGGGGTGGGGCCAGGCGCCAGGAACCAGACCTTGCCCACCGTTTCCTGGGCTTCCCTGGGCACCTCTGCTGGACCCCAAAGAGGGAGAGGTCTGAGCCTCTATGGTCTATAATTCCCAGACTGGGAATTATAGAGACTGGGAGGTTGGGGGGTCCCTTCCCTGGGAGCTGGTCAGCGGGCACAGGAGCTAAACCTCGTCCTGCAATAGTGGGACGGTCCATCCTCCCCTGCTAGCTGACCGGGGCTCCCAGTGCCCCACGGAGGCTGCTGGCAGCTCACTGTCACTCATGGACTCCCTTGACATAGGGTGGCTTTCCTGCACTCTCCATCCTCCCCAGGGTGTCCTCACATTCACCCCAGCACCGGGGATTGGCTCTCCATACTCCTTTCATGGCTGTGCGGTGTAGTGTGTGAAATCCTTCTAGCAACTAAATCCTCCCTGCTGGCCCTTTATGTAAGTTCTCCCAGGAGAGTGGGGAGGGGGGGTGGGGGGGGGGGAGTGGGTGGTGGGGGGTGTCCCAGAATTCCCCAGGTGGGCATGCAGATTAGGTTCTGCTGTGACCTAGGGTACAGGGGTACAGGTGCAGATCTCCTTAGCCTCCTTTCTGCTCCTTTTGTTATCTTTTTTAAAATTGCAAAGCTCCCATGCAGAAATACGCACACTTCGCAATATTACAAAATGTCTGAAAGCAAATATTTCCGAAGAATTGTGGGAACACAAGCAAACACCTTCCTTTCTTCCTCAGTTATTTCTGGGCAAAAGCAGATAATGAGTTACCCTTTTCACAATCAATGTTCAGTAGAATTTTGGCTATATTATTCGGAGCAAATATAAACAGGGTAAGTTAAAGGCATGGATTATTGCAAAATAAAATTGGGATACATGAAGCTTAAAACTCTTAATTTTAAACTACTCCTCACAATAGGCTAGAACTTGATCCTCTGTAATTCTTTGCAAATAGCTTTTGCATTTTATTATTGAATGTGTTTTATAGTGGCGTAGGATGAGATTTGGCTCGTGTTTTTGCATAAATATAATAAAAGGAGGCTTCCCAGTGAACACAGATTTGGGAAATAGTGTTTACTTATTTCTCTCAATTCAAAGGAGTGTGAACTGAAAATTTTTTGTTTCAGTAATTTTTTTTCTTTAAACACAAAGGCTGTGTATTGTTTCTTTCCACAAAGAACACAAGCTAATCTGGGGACAATTATGGTTTTGTATTTTTCTCTGGAGCACAGGCCTGTAGTGTGAACTTGCCAATCAGCAAATGAGGCTCCACGCTGCCCAAAAGGGCTGTGGACTTAACATGGCAGTGATGGGGAGCTGGGGCACCAGGCTCAGGACGGGATAGGCAGGGCCTGGGAGAACCTCTGGAGGGTGAGGGCAGGTGGGGTGGGGGGGGACCATTGAGGTGTGAGGCGGGTAGGGCTAACACTTCTCTGTATTTTTATCTCACTCTTCCAGAGACCTGCTGCAGTTACTGGGAAGGGACATGCTTATTTTGGGGAGTGGGGTGTGGGGGGAAGCCTGGAATCTCAAAGGGGCCGCTTTGGGTCTAGAGCAGGTAGGAGCCTTCAACAAAATGGCAGAGTCTGGAGTCAGCCCAGTCTGACTCAGGTCTGAGTCCTTTCTCTACCGTGCACTAACTCTTTGACCATGGGGACAAGACTTTACCTCCTTGAGCCTCAAGTTCCTGATCTGCAGAATGGGTTAATAATAGGGCTTATTCCAAAAGATTTTTGTAAAGATTTACTGGAGCAGTAATGTATACAATTATTGAATCACTATAGTGTCCACATGAACCTAGTATAACACCATATATTAACTATATTGGAATTAAAATAAAAAACACAATAGTAATAATAAGAGATTTCCTGGGGAAGAAATACCAGGTAAAGCATTTTGCTTGATGTCTGGCCTATATTGCAGGTATTGTGGTTAGTTCAAGTTAACCTGCAATGCCCACACTCAGAGGACTGATTTGACAGGTCTGAACTTGGGCCTCAGTCTTCCTAGAATTAGTTATTTATGTCAGTCTTGATTATGGTTAAGAATTCCCAGAGGGTTGGGGCGCCCTTAACTGACTCAGGTACCTCAAATACTCAGTCATTGTAGTTTGAAGTACAGTTAATTTAATTTCTCTTTTAAACTAGCCATTTATGCCCTACTTTGTTCCTTCCCTTTGCCAAGGTTTTTTTCTGCCTGGGAGTGGGAGGGTTCCCGGTTCTTGAACCTTCTTTGTGGCTTCTGGCAGGAATTTCCTTTTAGAACACTCTTCCTGCAATATGTACTCCTCACCACCAGGTGGCAGTAGAGTCCCTGGCAAGGGACAGGGCGACCATCCTTGGGAGATCTTTAAAAACGGATTTCTGTTTATTAAATCAGTTCAATGAGATTAACCTACTCACCACCCCCAACGTTAAGCATGGCAAGCATCACAGGAGCTAATGAGACAAAATACAAAGTGTTTGGTACACTCAATTATCTTTTCTCAGCTAATCCCTAAAAAGCGTATAATCTGGTGCTCCCATTCCTTCAGAGAAGGCTTTCTCTTCTCCTAACACCCAGGTTTGCTTCAGTTGGTCTCACCACCTCCTGCGGCTTCCTTCTGCCCTGGCTTCTATTCACCTATTCAGCCAATACTTGCCATTCTTCCGCGCTGTGCCAGGCCCTGGGCAGGGTATGTTCCGTCCTGAACAAGCTCACGGTCCAGCGGGGGCAGGCTTGATGCAAACAGAGCAGGAGGTCCCAAATCCAAATGCTACAGTGTCTGGGCGGGGCACAGAGATGAGTGCTACAGGTCTGGGGTGAGAAGGGTAGGGACCTGGGGGGCCTCGGCCATCTGGAGCCTTGGGACCCAGCTACTGGGGGACACTGGCCACTCAACTCCACCTGATTTTGTTGTCAGGTGAAAAGATGGCTTTGCATTGCCAGATTGTCCTCTTCTTCAAGAGAAATTAATATACTGTTTGTTTGTTTTTTTTTTAATATATAAGATCACTTACTTTCAATCTATTCCCAGGCCAGATTTGGCCCTCGGGTTGTGAGTTTGAGACTGCGAAAGGGAGGCCAGTGGCTGGGCATGAGGGAGCAGTGGAGAGCTATGTCCAGGGGACTGTAGGGGCCCGAAGGGGTGAGCCCCAGCTCTGCCCGGAGCATGTATGCATTCGTCCATTCAGCAAGTGTTCTTTGCCTTCCTATTGGGTGCAGAGTTCTGTGCTGAATACTGGGGGTTCCTAGGTGCCGTCCCCCCTTCACGGAGCACACAGCCCACTAGGGGAGACAAATACCCAATGTCGCATTCCGCCAGCTGTGGTTTGGTTGTAAATTGTGTCTCAGGGGCCGGTGTACCGTGTAGTAAGAACCTGGGGATGGGTCAGCGAAGGCTTCCCTGAGGAAGTGACATTTGGTCTGAGCTCTGAAGGATAAATCGGGGTTTATCTGATCCATTTCCCAGGCCAGCTGCTCCTTCCTTCCAAGGTGAACTAAATGCCCACGGGGGAGGCTCTCCCTCAGAGAGGGTCATGATCTGGAGAGGGGGCCCTCGGGAAGGAGCCCCAGATGGTCAGTGCTGGATTGCTTTCCTCCTATAGAACATGCTGGACAGAGGAGAAACCTACTAGGGGTAAGAAGAGGAGGGAGGAGAAAGATTGTTCCTGCTCCAGCCTGAGCCACACGCTATGGGAGGACCCAGTGGAGGAGAGGCCCTGGAAGGGGCCGGGGGAGCAAACGACTTCTTCAAAGACCAGAGAGAAGGCCTTAGGCCTGCTCTTCCGGAAGGAGGACAGGACAGAGAATGGAGGCCCAGGCCCCGGGCTGAGGATTTGGTGCCTCAGAATGGGGACTGGAGCTCACAGTGGAACTGAGAGCGGAGGACACAGAGGATAAGGATACTCAGGGCCCACAGGTCTGCCCAGAGGGCTCAGAAGTGGGGTGCACAGTTGCTTTGGGTTTGATGTGGGGGGAAGAGACCCACCAGATCTGCCTTCAGAGCCTGTTTCCTCATGGATGAACTGGGTGACCTTGGGCAAATCACTTGGGCAACTCTCTGAGTGCCAGCGTCCTCCTTTCTCAAATGGATATTTTCTGTTCTGTGCTCTAGAGTTGGGTGGTTACATGGGGGTGTTGGTTTAAGAGCCTAGCAGTGAGCCTGCCCTATGGCTAGTGTCCCATACATCTGAGTTCTGTTCTTCTCTCTGCAAGGTCCTGCCTTTCGCTGTCCTCACATTCACAAACCCAGAGTTTGTCCCCTTTCCCCACCCCTAAGCCCTCACGGTCACATGGAACATCTTCAAGGTCAAAGGTCCCCGCTCATGCCTGCCCCTCCTGTCCATCCTCAGCCTCCCCTGGGTTTACCCTAACCACTCCTCTTGCACATATCTCTTTGAACACTAAACATTCAACAGAAGACCCAACCATACATTTTCTGGTCTGTCCTCTTTGGACTGAGAATAATAAGGTCATGCCAATCCCCAGCTGGGGATCTCCGGGGATCTCCGAGAGAGTGGCCCGCATCCTAGCTCCACCATCACTGTGTGACCTTGGCTGTGTGACCTTGGGCGGGAGACACTTTACAGATGCTACTTTGTATTTCGTGGACTGGCTTGTGACCGGGAGGTTTTCCTTGGCATTTTGCTATTGCTTCCCGCCGAAGTGGGGGTCTCGAGCTGTTTCCCCCAATCCAATTGTTGAATGAATTCAGCGTGGTCTCCGTCAGTGAACCAGTGCATAGTGAAGCTTTGCCTTCTGCTGGGCCGGCGTGAGGCTCCAGGGTGAGAGGCGGGGGAAACGGGATGTCTTTGCCGGAAACCTCCCTGGACGGGGCTCCTTGGAGGTGGACCCCAGTTCAGGTCCAGGTCCTCTGCTTGTCGGTTGTGGGACTGGCCGCCCTTAGCTGCCCGCCCTGACCCTCACCTTCCTCGGTGAGGTCTCGATGTTATCTTGATGACATGTGGGAAGTTTGCACCAGGGATTCAATACGCCATTGTTCTCCCTATGAATCGCTATTTATAAATGCGAGCATGTGCATGAAACCCATGCACATACCTGATGCGGATTAGCTATTCGTAATAATCACGCTCACAGTCATCATAAATACCGCGCACGACATGTTTGCGGCTGGGGGTGTTGGTACCAAGTCAGTCCTTGGGAAAGGCGGTTTGGGACGTCCAGGGGGATTCAGATTGTAAACCGGTGTCCCAGGGCCTGCTGTGCGGTGGGGCACAGGCACGGGCGTGGGGGGAAGCTGCCACTGACCCCCACCGTCGGTGCTCCCTGTGGTCCCACTCCTCCTCCCCTGGTCCAGGCTGGATGGGTGGCTCCAACACCGCGAGTGGCCTCCCTGGGCTGCTCTTCCCAGCCCATGGCCATCCTCGGACAGACATGGCTCTTGTCGTCTCTGGCTTCAACCTGGATCTGAGTGCGACTTCTCAGTCCCCATCCTGAGCACCACCCTGACTCTACTATACCCAAGATCTAGGTGGGAGGAGGGCACTCTGGCCTCTGAACCCTCCTCCGCCCCCGTCCCCAGCCCCCAGCTGAGTGCAAATCCTCAGCCTCCCGGGCAGTTCCCAGGTGTTGGGACAAAGCCTGGTTGAGCTATGAGGACCGAGAGGCCTGTGCTCAATGCACCCCCCCACCCTCCCAGGAGGCCTGGGAGAGCTGGCTATGCTGTGAAGCCCCAATCTGCCTGTTTCAAGTATACACCTGAATGCTCACATGCGTGTGCCACACATACACTCACGGTCCATCACGTGCACACACAGAGGTCTCTACCCAGACAGCCCCACCTGCCCCCAGGCCCTTGTGTGGGCCTCACACTGTAGCACACACATGCACATGCACACACACACGCACACGCACATGCACACACACATGGAGCTACCGTTGGACGCTGTTGCACACTAGAGGGGGCTCCCGAAATCCTGACACGTGCATCTGAACACACACCTCCAGACCCTTCCCTTTCCTCACACACGGTACACATCACACCACCTCCCGCCTTCACTCACGGACACACATTTGCACTCCCATACGCACACACAAAGGACGTGCGCCCTTGCGGGGACACCCCCTGCCCTTCCCAGGCCCAGACACACAAAGGCATGTCCCCACACACCTGTGTGAACCGCCCGCTTGCTGCAGACCCTCGCACCCTGGCCCACCCCCTCCTCTAAAACCCAGCTCCGGGCCCCCCAGAGCCCCCCATAAGCACTCAGACAGCTGGCACGCGCACTGCCCCCCTCATTCGTGGGCCCTCCAAGAGCGCACTTATGAAAACATTCTTCCCCGTGATGGACTGCTTCCTTTGGGCCTCTTCGGCTCGTAACAGATTAAAGGCGAACAGGCATTTGTCACGGGGAAGTGTACCCAGTTGTGCTGGAAAATGGACTTTCTGCCGAGCGTGAGAGCTTGAACCTGTCACAGAGGGGAGAGCCCGTGTTATTGCAAGCCGCCGGCTGCGGGAGCCGCGGCAGGCGTTATCGGCTGTGGCAGGCGTCACCTCCGACTGAAAGGATCCCATTACGGTAAGTAATGGCTTCATCATAGCCAGTTTGTAATGGAGATGACCTCTCCCGTGTCCCTCTGGCCTCCCGGATGGATGGCACCTCTCCATGCCGTGACTAACAGCACTCAGTTCTGCTCTCCCGTGGAAGGGCCACCGCACCCAGCTGGGACACGGAATCAGGTGGCGACGGGAAGAGGCTGCAGCCCGGGAGAGGGAGGGCAAGGGCAGGGTGAGGTGGAAGGCACCAGAAACCCCCGGGCGGGACTCTGGGTCCTGGTGGGGAAACAGACCCGGGGCTGCCGGCCCTGGCCCTTGTCCTGACTTGACTTCACTCCCAGCCTTGTCTCAGAGCCTCACATTTACAGCGGAATGCGAGTGACGGTGAGTTTCCACTTCGTGGACTCTGGGGTCTCTTTGGCGTTTCCCATGCTTTATCTCTCTGCAGCCCCGGGAGGCAGGGTGTTGTCTCCACTTCACAGAGGAGGAGGAGGCTGAGGCTCGGGAAGAAGACAAGACTAGCCTAAGGTCTGGGAGCAAGTGAATGGCAGGACTGGGACTCGACCTCAGGATGTGTGCCTCCGGAGCCAGTGTCCTTGGCTGTTACGTCCAGAGAGACTCCCATCAGCCTTTGGGGCTCCTTGGGTTTTTCTGCCTGGCAACCGAGTGTGCTATAGGTATTTGAACTTCGGTGTTTGACCAGCCAGCCATGGTGGGGGCCTAAAGGTCACTTTAGCCGCAGCCCAAAGTCAGGGTCTTCTGCAAGCTGGGACTGTGTATCCTGGGGGCTGCCTCTGGGAGCCCTAGGGCTTGGGATCCTGGGACACCATCCCCCTTTGCTCCATGCTCGTCTCGCTCAAGCCAGTGGGACAGTTACCCAGCAGGGCCCAGGATAGAACATCTGGAGACTCAAGTGGGAGAGCAAAAGGGTCTTCAGGATCATAGTGAGTGCCTGGGGAAGAGGCTGGAGCTTAGGAGCATTTGGGGTGGAGTCCTGGTTCCACCACCTGCCGACAGGACGAGCCCGGGGCAAGATGAAGCGTAGAAAGTGCCAAGTGGACTCTGGCACCCATCAATGGAAAGCACTTGCTGTCATTCATGTTCTGTAAATGGGAGCCTCTGACAAGGCAGGGAGTGAAAGAACATCAAGACAGGGTCTGTGTGTGGGGGAACCTCTGGGGACCTCAGTGTCCCCACCCGGGCACTATCAAGGCCTCCCTCACGGAGGTGCGAAGATTAGATGGTGCCGTATGTTTGGAGAATCCCCAGGCCAGCCTGCTTAGCTGGTTGGGACTGGCTAAGATGAGAAATACCTTCTACAAAGCTTCCTGGAGAGAGGCCAGGTGGGGGCTGAGTTGGGTCCCAAGAGTGTGGTCCATGGGTCGTCCCGATTGTAATCCACCATAGGATGGTGATAAGGATGGGAGTGAATGTCTGTGAGCTCTGATTGTGACAGGCGCGAGTGACACCCATGGATTTCTTATGTAATTCTCCCCAAACTCGAGGCCATCGGTAATCCATTTCAGTTCCCATTTTACAGATGAGGCCAATGAGGTTAGCCACGTTGTCAGCATTGCCTAGTTGGAAGACGGAGCTCCTGGATACAGACTCAGGCCACGTGGCCGAGAGTCTGTGCCTTCATCGATTCTATTGTGTTTGGAACATTTGGGAAGACCTCAAGGCTCCTCTCTTTGCCTTTGGATTACCATGTGATCACCCTCCCCACCCTGGCCCCATTGCCTTTGGGCACCAGTGTGCTCAACATTCCAGTTCGGGGCAAGGATGGGGGGCCGTGGGCAGCGGGAGGGACAAGGCCCGAAGGCTCTGGGGTTACAGACCGGAGGGGACCTGGGTGGGAGGCCCTGCCTCTGAGTAGCTAGCCTCAGAGCCTGCAGAGAGAGCCAGGTCGGGAGATTCCAGAAATGGGGCCTACGGAGGATCGTCATCTCTGCCGCGATGCTGTCTGCAAGGCTGCGTGAGACAAGCCTGCTGTCAGGTGACGGGAAGGACCCAGCCCCTGGGTCTCATTTGCTGAGCAACACCATTCAAGGAACGTCTAGCGAGTGCCTACTGTGTACCAGGCCCTGGTCCAAGCAGTCATTGGGTCTCATTCGTTTTGTAATATTTATTCAATAAGTACTTATTAAATGCCCAGTGTGTACTGGCCTGGTGCTGGGATTCAGTGGTGAGCAAGACAGACATGATTCCTTCCTTCGTGGAGGCCAGCCAGACAAGGGGCTACAAAGAAGGCCCAGCTCAGCGCCCTTCAGGTGTTCACAGAGGACGTCCTCGGCCCGGGACAGGGACATCCCCTTCTCTTGTCCTCCTCCCAGCTCTACGGAGAGGTAGCACAGTGTTGCTCTGGTTCTCAAACGAGGCAGGTGAGTCTCAGAGAGCTTAGGTGACTTTCCTGAGGTTGCACAGCTGCTGTGTGATGGAGCTGAGCCTTGAGCCCAGATCTGCGGAAAGCCTGTGCTCCGAGCACCCACGCATGTGGCTCTGTGCTCCCATCTGCCGGCGACGTCCCCGTGCATCCTGGGGGTCCCCGTGCATCCTGGGGCCACACTGCCAAGTGGACTGGGTGGTGAGGGCAGCCCGGCCCTCTCCCGCTGGAGGGCACTTTCTCCTCTCACCCCTGCTTCTCCCCCCAGCCAGACTCCCACAGCCCTCCAAGTCTGGGCCTTGCCTTCTCTGTGGTTGGGGAGAGCTTATTCTCATGCTAATTGCAAAACTAATTGTTCTTATTGCAAAATCCATTATATAGTATATTTATATTGCAGATAATGAGCTGTTTGGATTAAATAGCTCACTAAAAGTCAATAAAAAGAAATTTGCTTTACTGTTCCTCCCCTCGTTTTTCACGGGCACCGTTACACAGCCGTCCTTCTCCCTGAAGGCTGGAATTCATTAAAACTCCTGGAGCAGCAAGGGGGTGTCGCCATGCATTTTCTCCCCCTTCCTTTGAAAAGGCTTTGGAAGGAGAGGGTGGGGAGACAAGAAGCAGGTTCTTCCCTGGTTTTAGTGACGCGTGGTGACTAACCAAGAACAGTGCATCTTAATTTCTGGCAGCGTCGAAGGGCATGGTGGCTGGAGACATCAGAACCCGGGGCTCGAGGGGGTGAGGTGGAGCTGGGTGTGGGTGGGGACAGGGCCAGGAGCTGAGGGGCTGCTCACGCCCCTCCAGGAGCCCTCATGCTGTTGGGCTCAGCAGGAGGAAGCATATACTCTTTCCCAGGCCTGGCTTGGGGACAGGAAGGAGAGGGCAAGAGGACAACTCTCGGGTCACACTCTGGGACAGTGGATATCAGGTTTGAAGTCAAGGGTCTGGACTTCCAGGTTCTGGCCCCTTCTGGCGCCACAGCACCTCTGGTGGCTTCCAGAACTTTCCTGGTCTACCTATTTTTCTGGCCTTGATTCTAAAGCTGGAGGTAGCTTGTTTAAGCTGAGCACCACCGGGAGGAGGCCTGGGGTGTGAAGTTGTGGGGTTACTAGCTCAGGCCCTTCAGCATCACCGATTTTCCCTGCAGTGAGGTGTGGATTTCCCAGGAAGGGCTGCGCCCACGACTCGGACCCACATCTACGCACTCAGCCATCAGTGGCACTGCTCTGGGCCATCCAGGAGGGGCTGAGAGGAAGGGCCTGTTGCTGATTTCTTTCCCCAGGAGCCAACCTCACATGTGGTCTGCTGGAAAGGCAGGATGTGAGTGCACCGTGGCCTGGCTGAGGGCTGCTCGCACCCTTAAACTCAAAACCACTGCGTCCTTCATTCACTCGGTAAACAAGGTCCGAGTGCCTGTGATGATCAAGACAGGGTGTTAGGCCTTGGTGATGGCTCTGAATAAAAGCACACCAAGTCTTTATTCTCACAGAACTTAGTGGGGCAGCAGATCCCGATCACACAGGCACACGGATGAGTGATTCCTTACACCCAGGGAGAGGGTGGGAGCACGGAATCCCGGAGGACCGAGCCTGCATGCTGGGGCTGGGGACTTCCAGGGTCTGTGCCATGGGATGGGGGCGTGGGGGGGTGTGGAGGGTGGGCTCAGGCCTGCTCCAGGGAGGGGGCGAGGGGCTGTGGTGGGACAGCAAAGAGGCCGGGGGGGTGGGGTGGCGGATGAGGCTGAGCGGGTGGCCCCGTGTGTCAAGAAGTTAAGGGGTTTAACCTTCAGTGTGGGAACCCTGAGAAGCCATTGCGGGGGTTTACTCCGTGGTGGGGGGAGGGGGGAAGCGACCTGTGCTTTGCAAAGCTCACTCTCGCCAGGGAGGGACATAACAGCAGGGAAGGTGGTGGAGGGGGCAGAGAGAACAGAGAGAGAGCAGCCAGATGGAAGACACAAACTTGGGGAGGATGGGGGAGAGGCAGTTGGCCCGAAGGGAATCGATGCTGCATTAGCAGGGAGCAGGGATGCTGGCTGTCTTCCCACTCCGGGCCCGTGCTGAGCCGACCCTCACGCCAGGGGCTGATCTGAGACTTGCAGACGACGGTGGTGTGGGACCTGGCTCCAACACCACAAAGAGTTCACCACACCATTGCAGGAACACTGGGACCTCGATGGCATCCCCAGGGGTGCTCGGCTCAATGTCTGCAGAGCTGTCTCCTGGGAGCACAGCAAACGAGGGTGCTGGGTCAGTCCCACACAAATGCCCCGGCCTTGTGGTCCGGAGAAGCCCCGGCATTGGCCAGTCTGGAGCAGGGTCTTTGGGGTGGCCCCCAGACAGAGCAAATAGGCTAAGAGCAAAGGGAAGGCAGCCGGAGAAGGTCCTGCCCCAGGCAGCTGAAACTGCTGTAATCTATCATCATCTTTACACAGCAACTTCAAAGGGAGATGGGAAGGGAGAGGAGGCTGGGTGTCAGAGCGACTGGAGTGTGGCTGAGATCAAAGGCAACGTAATGGGCCACCACCTGCCCCTCCCAACCTCAGCACCTCGCACCCCCCCCACCCCGACATTCAGGCATGGAAGTGCTCTCCAGGGGGGAACTGAGTCCAGCTGAAGGGGCATGAGAAGCCTCTTGCAGAGCAGCTCAGCCCAGCCCCTCTGTAGGGTTGGCGGAGTTCAGGGTCCCCGAGTTCTGATGTCCCCCCAGACATCCCTGGCAGATGATCAGGGACTCCCAGGAGGAGACAACAACCTCTTTGAGCCTCCGTGGCACCCTCTGTGTGACTTTGTGTGTGCCCGAGGTTCTCATCCAGTCCTTGGGGAAGCTGGTGTGGCAGTGGGATGTGGTGGAGAAGTGGGGACCCGATAGACGTGCTCAGGAAAGGCTGGTTCTTCTGATGCATCTCTGAGGTTGATTAAAAGTTGGAGACTGCCCTCCCCTTGCCTGGCCGGTTTGAGATCTGCCATGCTTGGGAGCAGGGGTATGGACAAGTCGGTCCTCTCGTTTCAAGCTCTTATGTCTCCATGGGACCCTGGATTGGGCAGGGTCATTGTCTGTTGACTTGTAGCCAGCAGTGTCCTGGTCCCGCTCTGAGGCCCCTCTCTGCCCTGGGATTTGGTGTTTCTGTGAGTGTCTGGGTCTCTGCGGATGGCAAGCCCCCTGGGGGCTGGCCCCAGTACTGTCCATACTTTTGGATGTAACTCAAAGCGAGCAATAATACGTGTTTGCTTAGTGAGCAAATGGGGGACTATGGGACTGAATAACTATGGACATTCTTAGTGGGCTGCAGTCAGAGCAATGAAGAGATAGCCTTCACTGGGAGCCAGCAAGGACCTGGGGGCCAGGGTCCCTAGGCTTTGGGGAGTTTCCAATAACCGGAAGTCAGGAGGGGACTTGGAGGAAGGCCACGGGCCATGTTCCTGATGGTCCAAGGTAGAGATTCGGCGCTTATGTAGATGACCGGGAGAGGGAATGTGGGGAGCCAGTGGGTTAGGAGGGCCTTGGAGAGTGACCAGGGTATGCTGGAAGTCTTTGAGTGTTACAGAGGCAGAGGGAGCCCCAGGATGAGGGAGCCCCGGGAGGAGCCCACGGGCTGCAGGGAACACAGAACTCTCACATAGCTGGTGGGTCTGGAGACTGGAGGAGTGTGTGTGTGTGTGTGTGTGTGTGTGTGTGTCCTGGGGCTCTACAGTTTGGAGAGATGTAGGAAGACTCTGGATCTGGGACCACAGGAGGCATTTGGGGGTTCCTCTGCGAGGTGCTGGAGTAAAGGGTGTGGTCCTGAGAGGTGGGGCAGCCTTGGGGCTCCTGGGGGTGCCAGACAGGGCCTCTGGGGGAGCTGGTGCATGGTCTGTGGGATGTTAGGGGGGTTGTTCCTTTGACCCACGTCTGCCCAGCATTAAGTAGAGTGGCTGGCCAGGGAGTGGCTGGGGCAGCGGGCTCCTTCCCCTTCAGCTGGGATGAAAGAAGTTCTGTTCCTTTCCAATTCCCTCCTTAGCAACTTTGCCTAAAGCAGGAAGTGACCTGTGGGGCACACATGAGATTATCTGACCCCAGCTGGCACAGCAGGCGGAGGAAACCAGGGGGCTTTGCCCTGAGCCCACTCAGCCTTCCCCTCTGCCCTTTACCTATGAAGGAGGGATTGGACACAGAAAATACAGGCTCCTCTGTGTGTGTGTGTCAGAGTAAGTGTGCACACATGTATGTGGAGGACAGAGTATGTGTCTGAATTTGCGTGTTTGGGGGACTTTGTGATGGGTAAACTTGCATGAGATGTCTCTCTGCATGTGTTTGTGTTGCTGTGTGTGTGTGTGTGTGTGTGCACGCGCACCCCTATTGCATGGTCCAAGGGCAGTAAGCGTTGTGCTTCCCCAGGGCAGGAGGGGCACCCGGGAGGGAAGGAGTGTGTGTGCGTGAGCGTGCCGAGCAGCAGGAATGACAAATGATTAATCTATAGAAATCTATATTCTATTCTTCCATGCGTCCACTCCGCCCTTCTCACGCTCCCATGCATCACCTCCGGAAATCCATCACCCGACTCCCAGCCAAGGACAGGCTGTGAGGAGCGAGTGCTTGCCTTATTGATGGACTTGCCTGTGCGTTTTACACATTTGGATGTGCGGAGAAGGAGCGCTTACTCGGGTCTCCTCGTTCCTTCCTTCATCCACTTATTCCTTCCTTGGATCCCTGGTCCAGCAAGTCATTCCTGTATGCCTACTGTGTGCTGGCTATGGTCCCAGATGCTCAGGGCACAATAAGGAAGAAGGGAGAGAGAGTCCTTACCTTACAGGCCGGTGTGGCTTCCGGAAGCATGTGGGCGATTTTGGTAGAATGTGATGCAGGAGGTATGGGGGGCTCTGGAAGAAGAGAGTGGGTGGGGAATTAACTTGGTTTGGGGGTCCCAGAGGCTCCTGAAGGAGGTGATACCTCCGGGCAGCCCTGAAGGGTGACAGAACCAGATGAGAGGGAGAGAAGAGGGCGCACCAGCCCGAGGGAACAGCATGTGCAAAAGGACAGAAGCAAAGAGAACGTGCCCCCTGGGGGACACGAAGACCGGCTCAGTTGGCTGGGTCTGGAGTGTGACGAAGAAGAGGCGAGGGAGGAGGGTACAGAGGTTGGGGACACCAGGGTGAGCCTTAAGAGCTCGGTTAGGGAGGCTGGATGTCACCTTGAGGGCAATGGGGAGCCATGGAAATATTCAGGTCAGGGTGATACGACATTGCGTTTTATCAGGCAATCTCTGGTTTATGGCGGGGAGACCGGAGGCCCACGGCAGGGGTTCCAGGAAGGGAAGGCGTTGGCTTGGGTCAGGGTGGTGGTGGGTACGGAGGGATGGGGGCTGAGTCCAGAGGTATTTTGGAGGAGGACTGAATGCTGGGGCGAGGGAGTGGCATGCGTCACCCCACATTCCTGGGTGGGTTATTCTACCCCTCTCTGCCTCAGTTTCCCCATCTCTAAAGTGTGGATGACGATTCCTGGGGGCGGGGCCGTGTGACTTAGTCTGACTCAGTCTCCATTTCTGATCACCACTGGAGTCCTCTATGTCTGTGCTTCCTCTCCCACAGCTCTTTTCTAGAAGGTTTTGGGCCGATCCACCCCCAGGTGGGTGTTCCTAACCTACGCCCCAGGCAATCCCTACATCGTGGGTTTTAGCCCCGGAGGTCATCCAGGCCGGCCTCCCATCCACAGAGGGACCAAGAGTCTCTCTGAGCACAGGACCTGTTGTCCACCCCTGCTGGTGTCCCAGAGCTCACAGACATGTCCTCAGGCAGGCTGACTTTCTGAAGTCACCATGTCCCCACCCTCTGTCTTCAGGCCCCAGGATCTCTGCTTGGCAGATGACTTTCTGTTCCTAGAGGTTATCAGGGAGACTGGGAGCTTCCAGACCCTCTTGGGGCAGAAAGGGCACCAGCAGCGCCCCTCAGAGGCTCTGAGGGCTGCTGCTGTTTCAACAGGCCCCTGTGTGGTGTGATGAAACCCCCAGAGACAACTCCCGCTCTGATTCCCCCCTAGGGCGGCCCTGTGACTCCTCACCTAAGAAATCTTGCTTCAGTGGATTGCTTCTGCATATTTGGATAATGTTCCGTTTTGCAAAACAACCAGTCCTTTTATATGCAGGCAGGGTTGACACTTATCACAGCAAAAACATCTTTTTTTTTTTTCCTCTTTCCTCCGTCTCCCTCCCCTGTGTGCTTCGGACTAACACTGAAAGGCTCCGGAGCAAAGGCCTCTCCTCTGGGGAGTGGCAGCGAGAGACGAGATTCGCTGTGCCCAGTGGCGGCGGCTATGTGCAGCCGGGAAGGCGAGAGGGCGTCCTGGCTGGCATTTCTGTCTGGATCTTTGAGGCATTGCTGCATTTGGGGGGGACACGGGGACTGTGGACGAAAGGGGCCTAGGCTCTTTTCAGGAAGGGCTGAAAAGTGCCAAGAGAAAGGCCCTGCACACTTAGAATATTTTCAAATTAAGTGACAGCAGGTGCAACAGGATGAGAGAGACGGCTTGTGTTTCTTTGGAGCGCTCCCTCCCAATTTATCACCACCTAATTTTTTTTCCCTTGGGTTTTCTCTCTCACACATTTTTTATCCCCATCTGACAGCGGAATGAGGAATCGCATGCCTAGGTTATCTGTTTTGTTTGGGAATTAATCCCGTCATCAAACACGGACTGCCGTTGAGCAGAGCCGGGCTGCCCCACCCTGCACAGCCCCGGGGTCAGCACGGCCCTTTCAGCTGCAGCTCCCAGGGCACCTGCTTGGAGAGGGTGGCCTGCAAGGAGAAACACAAGCTTTCTGATTTTCTCTGCCTGTCCCTGAGCCCTGGCCACAGCACCTTGGACAGAAGAACCCTCTAGGGATGGCTTTGCCCCAATCCTTGTTCAAGTTCATGGTGACATTGGACATGAAGTCAGTGATTGGAGGTCATGCTGCCCCTCCGTCTGCCTCTGGTGGCTTTGAGAAGAGAGGCACGATCACTGACCTCTGGGAAGGAGTTAATTCAGTGACAGTTGTCCTCTTGGGAAACCCTCCAATACTTAAGTCTTTCCCCCACCACTGTGTTCCTGACGGCTGTCTCCCACCTTGCAAGTGCCCGGGGGCAGCTTGAACTGCAGAGGAAAGCAGAGGGCCTTTGGGGTACATTTGGGTTTTCAAAAGTGGCCAAGTGTCTTTCCTTTGTCTTACTCTTTTTTCCTCCTTACCTCATTTCTCTCCTTCACTCCCTTCCTTTTCCCACTCCTGTGCTTCTTCCCTTGCTCCCTGCCTTCCTGGTGCCCCTCTTCCCGCAGTTTTTGTTACAGTGATGAGTAAGATCCAATGGCGAATAAGACAGACCTGGTCTCTGCAATTTAGGAATCGCATATGGGGTGAGTTCTTGGATGGAGAGGCACAGGGCAGTCCCAGACTGCGGCTGGAGGGGAAGCTGCGGGAGCAAGGTGCCGGACAGGGCGAGGCTCAGGACGGAAAGAGTACATGGGGTGGGGGAGGGGCATGCGGTCCCCAGACCCTTGGCTCCATTTGCAGACACACCTCCTAGCATGTCACGGCTTGACTGATGGTAGCCTCGCCCACCTGTAAAGCCACCAGTTGCGTGAGATGGGGACCGTGCCTGGCTTTGTTCATCCGCGCCAGCCAGCTATGAGCCCAGAGCAGGTAGGGGCGATTGTAGGTGTTCCTGTTAGGTGTGAGTCCATGAAGGGGTAGAGGAGAGAGGTGGGGGCCATGAGTGATGGCGTGGGCCCGGCCCACAGTCCCAGGTTCCCCTGTAGCTGGCAATTCCCTACCAGTAACTGGCGCCTCTCAAATATTTTCATCTATCAATGTCACTTTGTATGGCCCCTATCTTGTGCCAGGGAGAGGACACCACTGCGTAAGGGAGAGAGGGAGGGGTGCAGCCCACCCACTTAGGGCGAAACCCCACAGCCACGCTTCCTGGCTCAAATCCAAGGTCTGCTGCTTCCTATTTAAGAGACTGCTGAGCCTCCGTTTCCTTCTCTGCGAAATGTGGATGGCATGTGGATGATGGGAACGGGCTCTGCCTTCTAGAGACGCCTCAGAGACGCCGTGAGGATGCGATCAGACGACGAGGAGCTGGGGCCTGGCGCCTTACCACCTACCCACTTACGGGGGCTCCAGCCCTGTTTTAGTGGAAACTGAGGAGCCTGGCCAGCCCTTCCCTCTCCTGCTCCAGCCCCCCGAGTGTTCTTGCCCTTGTCCTTCTCCGGCCAGCACGGTGACCTACAGATCCCCGTGCCCCCACCTTCCTTTCATCCTGGCTAGGTGGGGATGCTGGTGAGGAAGCAGATGGCAGCTGGGGCTGAGTGCGACAGTGATTATGCTGTGGAAGGGTGATAATTTATTCTGCTCAGCCTTGACTCCGAGTTGGAAGGAGAAATCTATTACTTCTGGAAGGCAAGGTTGAGGGTGACCTCCACTCTCTGACCTCTAAGAGAGGCTGGCCCCTGTTCCTCTGGCTCCTTATCTGGGGGAAGGTAGGGAGCAGGTCTGGAAGGACCCCGGGGAGCTTCCCTGGGTGGAGACCTCCAGCAGGTGTTGGGGGTAGGGCTGCAAGGCTGGCCCTAGAGGCAGGAAGCTGGCAGGACCCCAGCCCCTCGTAGGGGGATGGCAGGCCCCGAAGTGTTCCCTTGGCCTCTCTGGCGTGGCTGGGACACCGGGCCCAGCCCACACTTGGGCCTTTCCCTCATTAATCTGCTCATCTTCCTCGTGAGTGGCGGCTGCCTTCTATGCAGTGAGGAGAAAGATGTAAAGCTAATCCCCGCTCTAATAAAAACAGCCTCCCGATTAAATATGTATGAACACATATTGATTTGGGGATTACATGGAAAATAATATTGAGCCTGTAATTGAGCCGGGGAACATGGACGGGGTGAGACTTGGGATGTACTTCTCCAAACACACCTGCTGGGGGTGGGCCTGGGCCCAGGGCTGCCTGGGGCGGGGGTGTGGGGAGCCGTAGGTGACACTCAGCGGCACCCCAGGTGCTCCTCAGTCAGCGGGAGTGCCTGAGGAAAGGAAGAAGCTGAGCCAGGGTTCAGCTTACAGCCTTCTGGCTCCAAGTCCGAGGTCGTGCTCCCTGCAGGCCGGGCCTGGGCCATCTCGTGACCCCAGAGCTTGCAGAGTCGCAGAATTGTACATGCTCCAGGCTGGAAGGGATTTTGGCCTTGAATCCAGCTTCCTGTGGAAAATTTACCACCTTCCTCCACTGACACAAGGTCATTTGACTTTTCCTTGGATGTGTTCAGGGGAGGGGAGCTCACTCTCTATGGGGGAGAGGAGAGATCTTAGAAAGAACCAGAGCCTGTCTTCCGACCATATCTGCTCACTGGGTTGAAAAAAGGAGGACAGGGGAGACTGGATTGGTGATTGCTGAGCACCTCCTGTGTGCCAGGCCCTGTGCTGGGCAGCTTACATGGACTATGACCTTTAGCTCCCCAAGGACACTGTGATATAAATCTGGCTATTTCTACTCCATAGCCTAGAAAACAGACTGGGAGATTTTTAGTAATCTTCTGATGATCATCGCTGTGATCATAATGGGACCCATTTACCGAACACCTGCTGGATGTCGGGCACGTCCCATACGTGCCACTCTTCCTGTAGCCCTGCAAAGTAGATCTATTTTCTCAGTTGTACAGAGAGGAGCCTGAGACTCAGAGGCTAGTGATGAGGCCAGTGCTGTGCACAGCCCTGCCCCAGCCGGCCCCAGTCTGGCCGATTCTCGCTCTGCCCTCAACAGGTACAGTCTCCTGGCCCCTGGCTGGTCTAACTCCTCTGGATGGTCCAAGCAGGACGCCCCCTCTCTCCCTGAGCCTGGCCCCCACTCCTCCTGCTCACAGGTCCTGCAGGGCTCCTCTCCCCCAGAATCTGCTGGGGCTCCTTCATCCATTCCCAGCTCAGGTCCCCTGCTCTGCCCTTCTCTGCCACTTCCCAGCCCCGCCCTGACATCTGCCCGGAGGCTGCCTTTCCCCGAAGCCTGAGGTGGCCACATCCTCAAGGTACATCTCACTCTGCAGGGCACAGAGCAATTCTGCTTTCTTACCTCCTCCGAGGTCAGCAGTGGCCTGATGCCCCCCGTGACCGATGAAGCCCTTGAGGGTGGGGCAGTGGGCCCCAGGTCACAGAGCCAGAGAGTGATGTTGCCAGCTGTGTCTGCCCAGGTGTTGCTGCACCTGTCCCAGGGCCCCCCCGGGACACACCGAGGCCACGTGATGGAGTGGAAGGATTACATGGACTTGGGTTCAAGCCCCTGTGCTTCCTCTAGCTGGCTGTGTGACCCTGGGAAAATTGTGTAAGCGTTCTGGATTATAACTTTTTTAGGTTTAGCTTGAAAGTTTTGCGGCTAGAGTCAGAACTCATATGGACATCTGCTTTAGAGGTGCCCCCAGGACTCAGGGCTTGCCCACACAGCGAATGGTCAGAGAGGCACCTGCAGGAATAGCTCCCCGCTTGGCGTGGCCCTGGGAGAGAGGAGGGAGAACAGCCTCAGACATGGGGTGGTGGGACAGGACCGCCCCAGGGCCCCAGGGCAGGCAGTGCCTCCCGCTTCATATCCTCGGAAATGGCGGAAAGCCCGCAGGCCTCCAGCTGCAGCTGCCTCCGCCCCGTGGATATTAAAGCAATGACTTAACTTTAATATGAGTGTGAAGAGTTCTTCTGGAAGCTGCTGCTACCACTCCATCCCTGATTAAAGGAATGAATCAGGCAGGATCCAGCTCCTACCTAGTGAGGCTGGAAACAGGAGCATCGGGCTGGGCTCTTTATAGAGACACCAGCATCTACAGAGGGAGCCCGGGCTTTGGGACCCCCTCCCTTCGGATGGGGGTGCTGGTGGTGGAGAGGGTGCTGGTAAGACGGAGGCTGGGGCTCCCTCCTGGCTCCGTGCTGCTCAGCTGCAGGAGTAGGGGTGAGGGACTTAGTCCCTCTGAGCCCATTTCTTCTGCTATGAAATAAGTGTGAGAATACCTAGCTCGGACTCTTGGTACGATGATATGAAGGGGGAAGTCGGGGACACATGCAGAGCCAGTGCCTGGCTCACGGGCAGGTGGCCCTCGAGCCCATGAAGCATTACCCCAAGCATTAGAGTCTTCTCTCTTGTCCACACTGTCTCTCACGCCCGTGACGTGCAGGCTAGGATTCAAACCCTGAGTTTCTGAGTCCAAGTCGAGGTGATTTGTTTCCTTTGTCTCTTATCCCCATCACTCTGGCAGAGAGAGGGCCCGGCGCACTCCCTCCCTTCTTCTGCATCCCTGCCTTAACCTTCATGATGGCTGGAGAAAGAGGCACGTGGGCAGGCTCCCAGGGGCGGCTCCCCCATTTCACAGCCTGGCAAAGTCGGGTCTGGGGAAGGCTTCTGCCTCCTGCTCGGGCCTCCTCGGTCATTCTGCAGGAGCCTCTGGAGGAAAGCCTTGGGCATTCTCTGATTTCTTAGGGAGACCAAATTCCGTCCTGTTCAGGAAGCTCTTGTGTTTGTCCACCTGCAGGCTGGGGTCCCTGGGGTTCTTCCACTGGCTTGTCTGCTACAGGCCTGCCTGGGGGTGGGGGGTGGGAGGGCTTGGTTCCAGGACATTATCTCAACTTTCTTCTTCCTCCCAGCCCCCAACGCAAAGTGTTTCTGGGAGGCGTTCGGTCCAGACTGTCAAGGGCAGAGCCCGTTCCATTGTCTCCCTGTGGGTGGAGGCGAAGGATCCTAGTGATATTTTATTGCTCTTATCCTTGGTATTTTTCCACTGTGCTTAGCCTGAAATCCAGACCTTTTACTGTGATTTTCCAGGTCCTCCATGATGAGAGGGCTGGACGTTTTCCATTTGCCTGCTAAGATCCAGGCTTCCCTCTTCTCCAGGCTGTTCCAGGTCTCAGGAGGAGGACCTGTGGGCATGTTTTCTGACTCTTGGGTAGCAGCGGCCAGCGGCAGTCAGCAGCAGGAGAGTGGGGACAGGGAAGAGGCTGGGTGTGGATTTCACTGGAACATTCCCCGTGTGGTCACTGTGGCTGTGTCTTGGCTTCCTTCAAGGCAATCCTCTGTCTACACAACTCTGTCTGCTTCTGGTGGCTGCTGTGTCATCTTGCCCTCTCGCCGGGGTTGTTGGACTCCTAGAGATCTCCACCGGCCAGCGACTTCCCTGCACACACATGCGTCAGAGTCCCTTTATTACACTGTTTTCACATGACCCAGCTAGTGGGTGCCACTGTGGTTCTGCCGGGCCCCCGCTGATGCACCCCTACCCATGGGTCTGGTCACCCAGCACACTTGTCTGGCAGGGGTGAAAGTCCTTTATACCTGGGGGTCTCTTCTGTCTGGGCAGTAGTTGTGCTCAGTTAGCTATTGACTATTTCGAATCTCTGACTTCATCTTCCCTCCCTCTCTCCCTCACTTAGCACATACTGACTGTGTTTCTGTTTCTTGATCAAACGAGGCTGAATCCTGCTATCTTGCCTGCCCTGTCCCCCAGCACTTTCAGCAGCATCTGCCTTTATCAGTCAGGGGCCCAGGAGGAAAGGCAGGGCATGCTTAGCTGGGAACATGAAGAGGTATGATGAGGACAAGGGAACACAGCATCCAGCAACCATGGGAGGCTATCAGAACCTGGGGCCAGGTGACAAGGCACGGGGGAGCAGAGGAGAAATCCCCGGACCTCTCTTCCCTGGGGCTGTCATTCCTGCCAGGTTTCCCGTTGTCTGAGCCCAGTGAGAAGCAGGTGGGACAGGAACCCGGGGTTGCAGTCACAGGGCTCAGCCCCTCAGAGCACAGAGAATACTGGGGGTGGGAGGAGGAGGAGAGGAATGGAATTGAGGTCAGAAGACCCAGCACACCCTTGTGTTGCCTTTATTGTGCTTATAACACCATCTGAAATAGTCTTATTTCTTTGGTTGGCTCATTGTTTACTGGCTTTCTTTTCTACAAGAATGCTAGCCCCACAAGGGCAGGGACCTTTCTGCTTGGCCATGATGGCACTGTGAGTGCTGAGCAAGGTGGCTGGCACAGGGTAGGTCATCGATGACTATACTGAATGAAAGAATCAGGGAAGAAGGATTCTCTGCATTAGGCTTGAGGTTCAGCCCATCTGCACTGTTGCTTGGGGCTCCCTAGGCCATCTTGGTCCATCCTGGGTTTAGGGTGGGGGTTGGCCACCCAGGACAGGGAGGGGATGTGTGTGCATCCTGCCAGACTGGAGCCTGACATTGGCCCTGCGGGCTCCATGGCCATTGTAATGACGCAGAAATTAGGCCTGGTGCGGGGAGAGGGGTGTGTGTAAGGGGGAGCCCAAAGCTCCACTTTCCCTGTCCTAGGTGCTGAGCCGCTGGCCCAGCTTTGGAAGGAGAGTGGAGGGTAGACAGTTTCCACCCTGGGAAGGTCTGGCTTGGTGGGCGGGTCTCTGCAGGGACGAGGGGGACAAAGGTCCAGCCATAGTGTGAGGGATGCCTCCGGGCGGGCACCCTATGTGATGAGCGTAGGGACAAAGGGAGGGTGCACGGAGTAACATACTTTGTTTCTCTTTGTTTTCTTTCTAGCCACAAAGCCAGAAACTGAGGAAGAGAGAGCGAGAATGAGAGAGGGAGCAAGAGTGCAAGGAGAGATAGGGTTGGTTCCTTAGATGACCTGCTTCCATTGTATCTGTGGCCCTGTGTCCTGAGCAGGCCCTGGGAGCTGTGCTGGAAGAAGCCCTCAGCAATGATGGGTGCTGTCATCTAGGGTACCTGGCCGCGGTGCTGTTCACTGGGCTCATCCATTTGTTTGCCTGGCAACTATTTGTTGAGCACCTATGTGCTAAACCCCAGAGATAACCATGAGCAAGGCTCAGATCTGCTCTATTTATACATTGCCCACGTTTCCAGGGTCCCCTAACAGTGGTACCCTCACATCCCCCACCCTTCTGACACAGCGATGTACTTGCTGAAATCCCATCTGACAGAGCAGTGGACCCAGCTGTGGGCGTAATTTGCACATTAGCAAATCACGGCAGTACCACGTGGAAACCTGACCCTGGCAGTCTCTGCCTTACTCAGCAAATCCCACTGTGGCCATTACTTATGTTGCTCCGTGTACCCTCCAGCGGTCCTCACGCCCATCACTGAGGGTGCCCTCCCTGATGTATCCCTCACACTATGGCGGGACCTTTGCTGGGCACATTTCCCAGGACCTGGATCACATGCTCTTTACATTATGGAGCCCATAATGAACTGAGTCACTTCTACCTGGACCTCCCAAACCTGCAGGAAAATATTGTCCCCAGCTGTTGGTGGCAGTGGAAGGGGACAGAGTAAAGGGCAGAAGCTGGATCAGAAGAGGCAGGAGCCAAACGCTCTTGGAGCATTTGGCTTTAAAGGGACTTTAAAGAGGGTAGCAGCTCCTCGCAAATGATGAATGAAATGCAGAGCATATGCTGTGAGCCATCGTGGGCAGGAGCTTGGCTTGGCTTCCCAGACTCTCCCAGCAGAGCTGTTTGCTGCGGCCCCACCCATCCAGCCCCCGCCACACTGGGGGCCCTCTGTGGGTGGGTGCCAGGACCCTTGGCAGGCTGTGGCAAGCCCACAGCCCTTCCTCTCTCTGGTCTCTTCCCCGGAGAAGGTGCTACGTACACTATGTCTTCCACCCAGGCGACAGACTCTTTCTGCCTACCCTGGTCCCCCGAAGTCCAAAAAAGAGGAATGAGAGTCATAAGGAACTGAGGAGATCATCAAGCCCAAGCTAGACATTTCCCAGATGGGGACCATGAGCACGGAGCTGGAGGGGAGCTCCCTCAAGGTCACATGGGGAGTGAGTGGCCCAGTGAGGGCTAGAACCTGTCTCCTCACCTCTAGCCCCAGATTCATAATGACACCCATGGGCGAAGGGCTTTGTTTCTCCTGGTGGCTCCCAAATCTCTATTTCTGAGTGCATGGTTTTGGTCAAGCCCTATAACTTCTCTGAGCCTCTGTTTCCTCATCCGTAAAATGGAGACAGGTGTTCCAACCTGATAGTTTTTTTACACAGTGAGCTGGGCTCCGGGCTTGGCTCACTGAAGGCACGCGGAAAATGTTACTGATTTCCCTTCAGCCCTGAGCTCTCTGCAGAGGCTCCAGCAGCTGGTGCCTAAGATTTAAGACGTTAGGGATGAAAAGTCATACCCTCGGTGGAGCCTGTATGTCCGATGAATGAGGCTGACATACTCCTAAGCACCTGGGGTGGAAACCCCAGAGTCCTTTCCTCCCACTCCTTCCCACTCCCCACCCAGCTATCTCTTGCCTGTTAGTTTCTGTATTCATCAAGCTGGTTTTTTTTTGTTTTTTGTTTTTTTTTTTTTAGTGATAAAATTCCAGCTCAAATGGGCTTAAGCATAAAAAACAATTTCTTGAGGGGAAGACTGGGTGGCTAAGTGGGTTAAACATCAGCTCTTGATTTCAGCTCAGGTCATGATCTCAGGGTCATGAGATCGAGCCCCACCTCCAGGTCTACACTGAGCGTGGAGCCTGCTTCAGATTCTCTCTCTCCCTCTGCCCCTCCCCCTACCGCGCACGTGTGTGCACGCACACGCAGGCTCGCTCTCTCAGGTCTCTCTCAAAAATAAACCCCCAAAACCAAAAACCAATTTGTTGGTTCATGGCAACTGCATCCTTCCAGTTGTTCAGGCCAAAGTTCCTGACACCATCCTTGACTCTTCTCTCTCTTACCCCACATCGGATCCATTAGCAAACCCCACTGGCAGCATCTTCAGAGTCCATACTCTGGGTCCCGCCTCACTGCCACTCCTCTAGTCCCAGGCACCCGCATCTCTCACCCAGACTTCTGCAGTAGCTTGTTAATTGCCCTCCCTGCTCCTGCCCTCGTGCCCCGCACTTGATCGCCCCACAGCCTGGAGCTGTCCTTTTAGGATCCACAAGAGATCATGCCTCTCCTCTGCCCATGACCCTCTGAGAACTGTCAATTTCCCTTACGTCCTCCAGTGGCCCCTCACTCCTGTGTCCAGGAACAGGCCAAGCACCTACCAGCCTCGGGCCATCTGCACTTACTTTGCCTACGGCAGAGAATGCTGTTCCTTTCAGTACTGGTGTAGCTCATCCAGGCTCCACTCAAGCAACACCTTCTGAAAGAACATTCCTGAAGATCAGATGTAAACCTAGCACAGCCTGCTCTGGTTTTCTTTTCTCTCTCATCACCACCTGATACGTGGTAGTTTATTTTATGTGTCCCTCCCCTAGAGTGAAGCCTGCATGCTATAGGCACCTGGCACATAGTAGGTACTCATTAAAAATGTTTGCATGGATTAATGAATTGATGCCAGGCAATTGCTAGGTGCTGGGGAATATGATAGAAAACAAGGACAGAAGGGTCTTGGACCTTTAGAGCTTTCTCTCCTGGGGAGGTGATACATAATAAATGATAACAGAAATGATATAATTCTTGAGAAATGTACTATGGGGGAATGACATAGGCTGATAGTCAGGGAACTAATCAAGGGCCCTGAAGCTGGGAGAGTGGAGGCTGAAGGTCCATTAGGGAGGGCTTCCTTGAGGAGGTGACATTCTGGAAAAGACCTGAAGGATGGGGAGTTGTCTCTGTAAGCAGGGACTGGAAAAGCATTCCAGTGTGAAAGGAGAGAATGTTCAAAGTTTCTGGGGAAAAATTCAGTGCCTTTATGGAGTAATAGGAAGCCAGGACAGCCAGAGCAGAATGGAGGGGGAGGCGGTTGGAGGGAGAAGAAAATCAGGATAGGAACGGGGCTATGAGCTCCTGCTTCGTATGTCTCCAGGGTAAGCTCCATCCTGGCACGCTGCTGGCTAGGCCAAGAGCACTGGACATGGAGCACAGCAGATCTGGAGTCTACTCCTCACTTGCTGTGCATCCTTGAACAAGTCCCATTGCTTCTCTGAGCCTATCCGCCTCTCATCTGCTGCCATAAGGACAAATGATAATACCACTGTCCCCCAGGTACCTGCTTGACATCCCGCAGTGCCCAAGCGGCTAGACAGCTTGCCAGCTACCACTGCTGCCACAGCTGGGGACATTCAGAGCTTAGGAAACGTCCTTTCCTGGACAGCTTCTAGGATAGGAGCTAGGATCCTTGGATAGGGCCGGGGCCTCCCCACCCAGAGACAGAGTCAGAAACAAAACCAAACAGCCCTGGTCTCCAGCCACCCTGATTCATTCTCATGCTCCATGACTCGGGAAGCCAGGGGAGCCGCGTCACCCTTGGTCCCTTCCCGTTTCCCCCGCTAAGACTCTGCCCAAGTGTGCAGCCTGCTTCGGACACGGTTTGTGTCTCCTGCCAACAGCGTGATGTTTACGGCGAAATGAGATGCTCGCGTCTTGCGGGGCTCGATCGTAAAGGATGGTGATGACAGGCTGGAAGCAATAGGTCATGTTGATATTTTCCCATTAGTTTTCTATTCTTATTACATCTTGATGGATGGAGAGAGTGGGGATTTTATCGTAATCTCATTCCTGTCTTAAACTGCTAATTCATGCCTGAGTTCCCTCTTCCATTTTGTTTCTACAAATTCAGTCAAGTGCTGATGGGATGAAGATTTAATATGCAGCTGCAAGGCTGAGGCGCGGCCCGCGGGCAGGAACGCGAGAGCTGGGGAGCCGTGTTTTTGAGAGAACAGCCTAATCAAGTCATTTTGTTACGGAAGTGGCTTGTTACCCTGGGAGGCTCGTCTCCCTGTGTATAAATAGCCAGAACTGCATGACACTAGAACAGGGGCTTCCAGTCAAAGGGTGCTTCTCATTGTTTTGTCTGGAATCCTCCCGACGGCCCCATGTGTGCGGGAGCATGTCCTTGGTCCCATTTCCTTGAGGAAGAAACTGAGATTCAGGGAAGGGACAGGACTTAGACTCAGCGCCTCTCAGAGTGGAATGTGGGGATGAGCGAGGAGGCCCGGGGGCGGGCGGGGGGTGGTGCAGAATCTGCATCTGGAACCAGCTCTAGGGGACACACACCGGAACCAGCTCATAGGGGATCAAAACCAGCTCGTAGGGGACCGACATTTGTGTGGCGCCTGCTCTGTGATGGGCCTTCTCTGAGGCTTCCTTTTAACTGTACTCCCCCTGACTATCCACTTTGGCAGCTGGAACCTCCTTCTCAGTCCTTCCCCAGGATCCCAGAGTATTTGCAGGCTCTCCCTCCCCTCCTGGGGTCTCCTGGCATACCTCATTTTGTCTCACTCACCAATGCCCCCTCTGTCTTTGGTTTCCCTTTCTCCTAGACCGAGCCAGAGGATGCCTCGTCTCAGCCCTGCTGAGAAACCGTCCCTGGTCCCCTATTCTCCCGCTGCCTCTCTGCTCAGCAGCCCCAGAGCTCTCAGTGAGACCTCGTGCCTACACCTTCACATCTGGGGCTATGTGGGCTGGATCCTCCGTTGCAGCGGGCCAGGGACCAGGGAGATGGGAGGAAGCAGCCCTTCAAATCAGGGGACAGAATATTGATACAGATGCAGGAACCCTGGAGCCTTGCAGGGTCTTCTGTGCCCACAGCCCTTTCCAGTTACCAAGTGCCTTGACAGCCCTGCACACTAGACCTTCATAACTGTCCCAGGAGGGGACACCCGAAGAAACTGAGGCTCTGAGAATGTCCATGACCTTGTCTAAGGTCACAAGCCACTCTAGGCACAGCCTTAACTCTAAGCCAGGTCTTCTGACCCCCCCCCCCCCCAGTCTGATGCTATCAGCAGAGACCCTCAGGGTGGCCTTGAACTACATCTGGAGCAGCTCTTTCTGGCAGCATTTATACCTTTCCCCGAATTTTGGGTCGGCAGCGGAATTCACACTGCAAAGCCTTCCCGGCTGCTCCCTGCCAGCCTGCAGCACGCAGTACGCACTCTGTAAACATTAGCGGAGGACAGGGACCACGGACTGGAGGCTTGTCTGGCCTGAAACCCTCTCCAGATGCCCCAGCTCTCCCGGCCCCTCTCCAGGCTGCTCGGCTTCTCCTTCCTTTCAATCCCTTTCTCTTGCCTGCTGCTTTCCCTCTTCCTCTTTTCCCCTCTCCTTGTCTCTCTCTCTTTTCGGAGAATAAGAACGACCGGACTTGGCATTATCTGCTGGTTTCCATGGTAATAAAATCTGTTTCCGATAATGGCCCTTCCCTGGCTGTGGTTAGTTTTGGTAATTTTAGCAACACTGTTGCACAGAGGCCACCTGCATTTCAATACCACGCAAGCTGCACACGACTGCCGCTTTCAGGTTGAATAGAACTAAGGGGAAAATGCTGGCTCTAAAATTCCTAGGCTGGATAAATGCTCGAGAAGAAAAAGAAAAGTTATGTAAACCCTGCAGGCTGGAACGTGCGCGTTGCTTAAGACGTGAGTGTGATCCTGTTAGGCTCCCGCTGAAAACCCTCCGCATACCACAACCTCACTGCCTGCAGCCCAGGTCCAGCCTCACCTATGACGCCGGGGTCTGCACGAACCTGGCCTCCAGCAGCTCGCTTTGCTGTTGTCTCCCAGGAGGCTCTGTTTCTTCCCTCTGAGTCTTTGTATCCATCGCCCTATCTGCCCGCCGTGTCTATCCTACCTTGGCTGCCCGGGGAGCTCCTCCCCAGCCCTCGACAGTCCCTCCACACTGACCCACATCTCCCTCTCAAGCTCTCCCTTTCTGGTTCCTTCCCCGTAACAGGTCCATTGTTCTCTCCTGCAGGCGGACGTTTCCCACCGTATGGGCATTTTTGTTTACCTGTCCTAGCGAGCTCTTCGAGAATAGGGAGGCAGGTTGGCTCCACCCGCGTGGGTCTGGGGCTGAGCGCACAACGTGGACTCCGTGAACACGAAATGAGCCTAGAAACAGCTACGGTGCCCGGTTCACCGGCTCTGTGGGCCACTTGGCTAAACGCTTTGTGGGCAACTTCTCATGGCTCCTCGCTCACCTTCCTGTGCCTCCTTTTACAGATGAGGAGATCAAGGCCCAGACCGAGATGCTGGCCCCAGATGACCACGTTACTCAATGGGAAGGGAGAGGAGCTCAAAGAACGTGCACACGGGTGGATTCGAGCAGAAAATGTGAATGACTGGGGTTGAGCTTTTTGGAATCTGCAGGAAGATTTTCCAGGAAATCTTTAGGAGGAGCTGTGAGGGCTTGGGCTGCAGGCAGGATTCTGGCAGGGCTGGGGGAGGGGTGGTGGGAGGGCAGGCAGGAAGGAGGGAGGCTGGGCAAGAACAAGGATGTGAGGGAGCCGCACGCATATTTCACTGATACTGCAAACCTCTGGGCAGTGTCAGGAGTGCCCGAGGCAGGAGGGCTGGACCCTCGAGCTGCCCAGCCTGAAAATGGGCTTGCACCTCGGCCCCCAAGCCGAGCAGGACTGCTTTGGAAGTGCTGGGGAAGATCTGCTGTGTGTCGAGGGCCTCATGAAAGATTTACGGCTGGGGAGCCTCTCAAGCCGCTCGGAAGGCAAGACTAGAAAGCTGAGGAAGAGGCGGAAGACACTCCTTTCTGCTGACAGCCGGAGCTGTCTGGGCCGGCTGCGCTCTGATTCGTGTTGCAAGCCCAGCCCATGGCTCCCCGAGGATTCGCTCTGCTGCGTCTGTACTTGGAGTTGAAAGGGTTCCCGGGAAGCACTTAGCTGGGCCTGAGTGTGCGGGGTGGCGGGGGGGCTCTAGAAGGAAGCTTTGTTTAAGCAGGTCACTGTCCCCCCAGCCCTCCCAGTCCTGCGGGATTGGGACTTTCATGAGGCCACGGGGCTGGGAGCTTTCATTCCCTGTCCAGGGTCAGCCAGGAGGGGCCCGTGGTGCCTGTCCACAGACCGGGGGCTGGGAGGGCTGAGGGCAGTGGGGGCGGCTCTGCCCACCCCTGGCTTCATGAGGGCCAGGGTTGAGCCGAACCTCCCCAACCTCCTTCACCACACTAGCAGAAGGCATCTGGCATGATCCCAAGATTGGCCTGATGTTCCCTCCTCATTTGCCCTCATGTGGAAATTTGGTAAGGTGTCCTCAGGGGATCTGGAATGAGGGCTGCCAGGAGGCACTTATTGGTAATAATAGCCAACACCAATGGAACACGTACTATGTGGAAGTAAAGTCCTTCCTAATGTTATTCCCATTTTACAGTTTAGAAAACTGGGGCCCAGAAAGGCTAATTTGTTCAAGGTCTCACACACTCACACATGTGTTGGAGCTAAGATTTGAATTCAGGTACAAGGTCTTTAAACTATCAGGCAAGGAGTCACTGGTGGAAACACAACCAGAACTTTGAAGAACGTTCCCTCCTTCTTCGGCTGCATCAGTAAATATTTGTGAGGACCTCCCATGGGCTGGTGTGGGCCCCACTGCAGTGATGGGAGGGGAGAGTTTCAGGGAGGGGAGGCCTGCTGGGCTCCTGTGCCCTCAGGAGACGTTGCAGGCCAGTGGGGCTGGGAACCCATTGAGGACCCACAGCTGAGTTTTGGAATCAGAGACCAGGGTTTGACTCCTGGCTTGGCCACTTTCTATGTGCATGGTTTTGGGCAAGAGATCAGGATGCCTCCTAGCTCGGGTTCTGCGTCTGCCTAATGGGGACCACATATGTCCCAGTGGCTGTCCTGAAGGCTGACTTGTGTTCCCAAGACATGACGGTGTGGTATGCTGCAAATGTAAAGATCTTTTAGAAAATACGTATTCTAGAAGGAATAGTCCACTTTACCTCACCATGGGGACCTTGGCCAGGGACCTCTCAGAGGCTCACTCCGTGTTCCAGATGCTTCTCCTTTTCCTCCACCAAGCCTTCTTCCCGGCTGGGTGTTGGGAATCGCATCTCTGCTTTGCACATAATGTCAATAACTACTGAATTGAGATGTGAGCTTGGAGAGAGGGCAATTGTTAGAGTGGCCTCTGGCAGACAAGGCCAGTCTGGGATTTCTCAGATTCAATTTAGATCAACTTTTAACTGGCATGGAGGATGGCTGCATACATTTACGCCTTGTCACTCCCATTTTGCAGAAAGTGAAACTAAGGTACGGCCTGTCCAGTCAGTGATAGATCTGGAAAGTCTGGCTTACAACACGGGACACACCTCAGTTCCTGCTCAAGATTTTGCCTCAAGCCAGGGTCTTTCCCTGGGGTGTGTGGGGCGGGGCATTGACCCATGAATCGCCCCAAGGATTTAGAGGAGCTGGATGCTCCCCCACGGGACTTCCGAGGCGCCTCTCCTCTGAGCTGGGGCTTCCCTCTGTGGGTCCACGATCCCTGCTTGGCAGGTCCTCTGAGATGGCCTGCCTAACGTTCTAGCAAAGTGGCACCTTCCTATCAATAGGTAAGAGTTAGAAGGTCATATTCTCAGGAGAGGGGAAACTGAGGCCCAGAAAGGGGGAGGGGCTTTGCCCAAGGTCACGGTCCAGGTGTCCTTAGTGAGTGCGTGCCCCTTGCCATTTTGCCAAGCCAAGATCCTCATGAAAGGACACAATGCTCGTTCCACATTCCCGCTTCCCATCAGGTAATAAGTGTCTTGTTTAAACTGTCTCTAGGATTAGTCAAACAATCAGAGATCACAGCCAACAGCCACCCTGTTCTCTCATTACCCGGTGCCTATAATTAATATTTATAAACCAGGAGAGTGCTTGTCTTTCTTTGCTGAGAAGGAATTCAGGATTTCCAGCCAGTGCAAACATGCAGCCTCTTGTTACTCATCATGGAGAAAGAGCGGGGCTTCTTCAGCAAACGTGCTTGCCATTGTAGCTGGGGAGAAAAGGCAGCCCTGAGTCGGGGTGCAGGGGGTGGGGCGAGGGCAGGTAGGCTGGGGGAGAGGCACAGAGACTGTGAGAGTGCTAGAGTCACAGAGACGGGGAACATGAAATTCTTGCGCAAGAGAGAGAAGGGCTGCTCACGCCCAGCGAGGAAAGAGATGGAGACAGAAACCCCAGTGGAGTGATGGTGGCAGAGAGGGACAGAGCCCACGTGGGAGGAAGGGGGGCGGAGGAGGGGCACGGAGACACAGACACAGACAGAAAACTTCAGAGGCAGAGAAGTAAGTGGGAGGACAGCAAGCTGGCAGAAGCCCATTGAGAACAAGGGGAGGAAGACAGAACATCCAGAGAGAGATGGAGGGATGGCAGAGTGACTGGCCGGGAGGCGGAGGTGGCGGAGTTCTTGGGCATATCTGTCATCGAGTAGGTGGCCCCTGCCATAGAACCGGCACATCGTGGGCTCTCAGCCAGCTCATGGCCTGGCCCCCAGGAGCTCACCCAGCCCAGATCCTGGTATAAGCTCCCCAACACAGGACCTGACAATGAATAGATGCCCCAACCCCCAGCGCAGATCTGGGCTATGGCAAGGTCCCCTGCCTCGGGGTTGCCTAAGTCAGCAAAGAAGTAAATCTATCCCAGCCTCCCAATCTCTGCCTGTGCGCTGATCTGCCTCTGACCAGCAGGGGGCAGTGGAAGGAGCACTGAGCTGGAAGTCCAGGAATCTGGTTCCTGACTCTGGCTGGAATCATTGACTTGGGCTAGTCTATTTACTTCCTTGTGCCTTGGTGTGTTCCCATACCTTAGATGAATTATGCCTCAGTTTCCCCATATGCTAGATGAAGGTTGGTTCCAGGCAGTCCTAAGACTCCATGACTTGAGGCCCTCCTGTCTCACAACCAGCTCAGGTGTGCCCCTTATATGGGTAATCCAGCCCAGCCACCCTCCCCGGGCTCACCTGAGCCATCCTGGCAAGGACAGGGCTCTTCCTGGGGCTGCCTGAGGCTCTCTGATTTGCACATCAGAACCCCGGGGCCTTGGAGCAACAGCTGGAGAAGAGGCAGCAGCAGTAAAGAGGGGCTCTCAGGAGCCATGAACTTGGCCTTGGGAAAGTGGATGCCGCATGGTTATTCATGAGGGCTGACACAAGGCAGTGGCGTGTGTCAGAAGGGGGAGAGGACAGAATTGGGAAGCTGGGAGCTGCCATGGTTAAAGGAAAACCAGAGACCTTGGATGGAGACGTTTAAACCAGCCCCAGGAAGCACCTTCATTTTACAGGCAGAGAAGACGGCGACATAACACGATACCCCCAGATCACAGTGACTTACAACCCCAGTTACTTCTGTTCCTGGATCTGGTGGTCAGCTGCCCTGGGCTGGGCTTGGCTGGGGGTGGTTCTCCTCCCCCTTCTGAGACGACGTGGGCAAGCCTAGAACATCCTTGCCAGGGCGGCTGCAGATGTGCACAAGGTCTCTTGGGGCTCAAGCTCAGAGAGCCGATGGCCCTTTCCTCCTTATTCTACTGGCTGAAGCGAGTCACGTTGCCAGGCTCAAGTGGAGAGGTGGGGAGATCCAACCCAGCCACAGTGGGAGAGCACTTCGAAGTTCATGGCAAAGAGCACAGGTGCAGGAAAGACCAAGGACCTGGCCAGTGACGTACCCTGCAGAGCACCCACCCAGCGCCGGGCACTGTGCCCAGAGCCAGGAATTCTCAGTAAACAGGACAGTCGTGGTGACTGTCCTCACAGGCTCACAGAAACCCATGAACAAACGAATGAAGTCACAGGTCATGAAATCACAGGGGGGCTGCGATGGGGAGAAACTGAGGTATCACCTGCTCTGATGTGATGGACAGGGACAGCCTCTCTTGAGGAAGAGGGGTTTGGACAGAACCAGAGGGTAAAAATAAAGAGATGGACCAAGGATACAGCATGTGGAGGCTCCAAATTCAGGATTCTCTCCAAGTGATGCTGCCGCCTCTTGGTGGGGGGGAAGCCCTGGGGATCCCAAGGGTACCCCTTTTCTCCACCACCATAGCCACTACCCTGATCACCTCTGTCCGGATGACTAATAGCCTCTCCCCTGGGCTCCCACCTCCCACCTCTCTCCTTCTCATTGGTAACCCCCCATTATAATCCCTCTTTGTAAACCATAAATCCACATCATAAACCATGAATCCCGGACTCCTGAGGGCTTAAGGGTTGCCATCTAAACCCCTGAGCCTCAGATTTTGGGCTCTGTTCAAACCATCCCAGCTCCCTCTCCAGCTTTATCTTCCTGCCCCAACCCCTTGCTCCTCTGTCTCCCACCAGATCAGATGGACTTCTAAACCCTTTCCTGCACTCTCTTTCTTCTGTGACTTCTACCTGTGTTGCCTGTCCCTCTTGTCTGTCCAACGAATTCTTGCTTTCCTTCAGGGCCCAATTCAAACCTCAAGCCCTCTCTCAAGTCTTCCCTGACACCCTCCAGGAGTTAGCCACTCCCTCCTGAAGGCCCCCTGCTGTGCCCCAGCCACATGAGCTGACCGTCATCTGAGGGCAGTGCGATCGGCACTTTTAGGGGTTTGGTGCTCTTCCTAGACACCCAGTAGGTGAGGGACCCAGAATGGCTTTGGATGACCCTTTGCTCCATCTCCAGCACTACAGTCTATGTCTGCCACGGGACCATGAGCTTCTCAAGGGCTGGGGCGGCATCTTAGCCATCTTTCTGCTCCTGACCCCAGCTCAAGGACCGCCAGTGTTTGGGGTGATGCTCTAAGACGTTGGTGTGCTTGAGGTCACACCATGGGCTGCCCAGAGGAAATGTTTGTTTATTCTTTCTCCAGCTGCAGGATAATCCACACTCTGGTTCAGGTGGTGGGCAGGATCTTGGGGTGTGTGGTGGGGAGAGAGGCCTACCAGCCCCCCCACCCCCAAGCAGGCACTGGCTGGGAGAGATCTCTATTTGCCTTCATGTCTAAGGTAGCAGGATTTGGGGCCACAGTCGAGGGTGGGAAAGAAGCTGAGTCTCTACCGGCTTGAGGGAAAAAACTCCCAGGGAGCAGCCCAGGGCCTGGCCCAGAGTGGGGCTCCATGATTTAGTAAATGAACTCTCTGAAGATCTATGAATACTGCTGAGAGCCTAGAACTTGGTTCTCAGGCCTGACATTAGAGACAGCTGGGGAGATTGAAAACATACCAGAACCTTGGCCCCATCCTAGGGAACAAAGTCAGAATCTGAGGCCAGGGCTCAGGCATGCCCCTTTGGTGGTTGCCTATATTAAGGTGGTTGGATTATGGACATTGGGGAAGGTGTGTGCTATGGTGAGTACTGTGAAGCGTGTAAACCTGGTGATTCACAGACCTGTACCCCTGGGGCTAATAATACACTATATGTTAATAAAAATAAAAATTTTTTAAAAAGTCCTATATTAAGGTAGTCTTAGGGATTCTAACAGACAAACTTTTGAAAATCTTAATGGCCTAGAGTGGTAGAAGGATTTTTTGCTCCCGTAAAGTTCATTCTGTCCAGAGGTTATGCTCCCACAGTCATTCAGGTCCCCGCTGTTGGAGGCTCTGTCATCATCAGCTCATGGTTTCCAGGGTCACCTGGCCTTCTACGTCTAGTCAGCAGATGGAGGATTGCTTGGGAGGATTTTATGGGCCAGCTCTAGACGCGATGTACATGACTTCTATCCACATTCCATTGGCAAGAGCTCAGTCAATGGTCCCATCTCTATGCAAGGGAAATTGGAAATCTAGTCCTTGGCAGGGAGGCTGCTTCCTAGCCACACTCAGAGGGAATCATAAACCTTGGTGGCCAGCTGGCCACTCTGTTACAGCTTCCCAGGTGATCCTAATGTGTGGTGAGGTTGAGAACCACTGGTCCAGAGCTTCCCGGCATGATGAGAATATCATTCCAACTCTTCCCTGCCTAATCTCCAGTGCAATGGAGCTATGGATGAATATCCTCCTGGGTGGCCATGCCTTCTAACACCATGAGAAACCTGGCTGGGCTCTGTTTCTCAGAGCCCGGCCAGGATGGGTGGGAAGCACAGGGAGCTTTAGGATATAGCCCTCTTCCCCTGGGGGAAGTGCACATCAGGGAGTCATGGAAGATGAGGCTGGAACAGAAGGAGTCAGACCCTAGGGGACCATAATAAAGACCCAATAGCGTTGGTCTCTATTGTGAAGCCATCAATGATTTGGAGGTAGGCAAGTTACAGGATGAGAAGGAGCTTTAGGAGGACTGATATGGTGGAAAGGGGTGTGCCGAAGCCTGGAGGAGGTGATGCTGGTCCATTGTGTTTGGATCCAGCTTTCTGTACAGTCCTGCCTGGTCTGGGGTCTCCTCAGTGCCTAGGAGGAAGAGATGGCAGCTGAACCCAGCCTCACCTCCAACGTCCCCTTCTAGGAGGCCTTCCTTCTACTCTTCCTGATTTGTCAACCTGAGACTATTCAGAGGAATATATTATAGTGTCTGGAAGTAATTCTATAAAAGAAATGTCTAATGTAGTATGCCCATGGGAGTGCTATTGTAAGAACTATTTATAGTCTCCCAAGGGGAGGTCTTTGTGGAGAAAACACTCTTTTGTATATGCAGGTCTGGATTGTTTGAAAGGGAAAGAAAGTCAGTCCATTTATCATTAAATTCATTCACTCATTCATCCAACAAATATTTATGGCACCCTTCCCGTGGTGGGCACCGGGGACACAAGAGTGAAGAGGAAAGGCATAGAGGTCCCTGACTTCATGAACCTTGTGGTCCTTCTCTCCTTTGCTTAGGATTGGAATTGTGTCCATTTGCAGATGAGCCTTCCTGTTCCTAAATGCCCCATTACTGAGACCCATTTAGGTCTTTTCAAATTCGAGCAGTATACTGGCATCCTTTGATAGAGACCTAATCGGAACACAGACACAAAAGTACCTTTACAGCATGTGGAGTAAACAAAACAATTTTCTCTTGAGAAGGTGTTTGTAAGGTATTCAGACTGAGAAAATTGTGCCCAAAGATGGTGAAAGTCACAGGAATAGTTTCTGTGCTGGCAATGGTTTGTTCATAATACTCAATTTCAGTCAGACTTAATAGCCTCGGCAGTTAAAAAAAAATAATGTTTATTGTGTTCCTGATTACAAAAGTAATATGTACTCATTGTAGAACATTGATAAAAAAAACCAGCACTGACATTTTGGGGGTTTTCCTTCCAGTTTGTCTTTTAATGCTTACATTAGAAAAAAGTCATGATCAAGATGTTATGTTAAAAGCATTTCCTCATTTTATTAACATTCATCATAAGCATCTTTTAAAATGACTGCTTATGGGGCACCTGGGTGGCTCAGTCGTTAAGCATCTGCCTTTGGCTTGGGTCATGACCCCATGGTCCTGGGATGGAGCCCAGCATCAGGCTCCCTGCTCAGCAGAGAGCCTGCTTCTCCCACTCCCACTCCCCCTGCTTGTGTTCCCTCTCTCGCTGTGTCTCTCTCTGTCAAATAAATTAAATCTTAAAAAAAAAATGACTACTTAGCATTGGGATATATGATTCTATCATGATTTACTTAACTAATTCTCTGTGTGAAGCATTTAGGTTGTTTCTTTCTTTCTTTTTAAAAAATTTGATATTATAAGCAATGCTGGGCTGTATGTTTTCATGCATGAAGTTGCTTCTCTGATTATTTCTCCAATATTGATCCCTTTAGAAATTGAGTCACCTGGGGCACCTGGGTGGCTCTGTTGGTTAAGCATCTGCATTCATCTCAGGTCATGATTCCAGGACCCTGGGATTGAGCACAGCATCAGGCTCTCTGCTTAGGGGGGAGCCTGCTTCTCCCTCTGCCTGCTTCTCCCCCTACTTGTGTTCTCTCCCTCTCTCTCACTCTGTCAAATAAATAAATAAAATCTTTAAAAAAAAAGAAATTAAGTTGCCTACTTAAAAAATGGGCAAACAATTTAAAGAAGCACCTCACAAACAAGATATGCAGATAGCTATACACACATGAAAAGTCGTTCATATTGTTACTCATCATAGAAATGCACGTTAAAACCACAATGAGAGTCCACTCTACACCAAATGGTTAAAAGTCCAAATTCCAACAGTGCCAAGTGTTGGCAGAGATAGGAAGCAACTGGAGCTCTTATACGTGGCTGGTGTGGTTGAAAATGGTATAGTCATTTCAGAAAACAGTTTTTACTCAAGATAAACACATACTTATGCTATGACCCAGAAACTTCACTTCCAGGTACGTACTCAAGAGAAATGAGTGTTTCCATAAAAAGACACATCTAAGAATATCCATAGCAGCTCTAGTCGTCAGAGTCCCAAGCTAGAAATAATCTAAGTAACCATCAATAGTTAAATGGATTAAATAAGTCGTCTTACTTTCATACAGTGGAATATTATATAGCCACAAAAAGGGGAAAACTATTAGCACATGCAACCACATGGGTGGATCTCCCAGGTATTATATTGAATGCAAAAATTTTTTTGCATGACCTCATTTATATGAACTTCAAGAACAGGCACAATGAGTTCATGTTTACTGAACCCAGAATAGTTGATCACGTCTGGGGGGAGACAAACAAACACATGGCATATGATAAAAGCTTACAGGGTATTAGAAATGTTCCTTATCTTGATCTTGGTGGACATTACATGAGTCTAGAGAACGGGAAAACCCAGTATCAAGCTACACAATGAAAACAACTACACTTCATGTGCTGTACATTGTGTGGGCTATCCCTCCACTAAAAAAATAAAAAAGACAGAAATTAGGATGAAATTTCAATGCTGTTATTATTGCCAGGAATTCAGACATGCTGGAGTGCAGCCTTCCCCATCACGGCTCACCTGCCTTTGAGGCTATAGAGAAGCCATAGGGCAGGAACCACAGCAGGACTGGGATTAAGTGCCACTTTGTCCATAACCATGCAATCACCCAAAGTCCCAAATTCTGACTCTAGTGTGAGGCCAAGTTGGGGTTCCTATTAGCGGTGGTTCTCTAGGGAATTAGAATTACTAGGGTCTGTATATATGTAAGAAGAGATTTAGTGTAAGGAATTGACTCACATCATTATGGAGGCTAAGAAGCTGTCGTCTGCTGTCTGCAGGCTGGAGACCCAGGAAAGCTGGTAGTGTGATTCCATCCTAGTCCGAAAGCCTGAAACCAGGAGTGCAAAGTGCAGGAGAAGATCAATGTCCCAGCTCAAGCAATCAGGCAGGAGAGGCTGAATTCCTCTTTCCTCCATCTTTTGTTCTATTCAGGTCTTCAATGGATTGCGTGATGCTTAGCCACGCCGAGAAGGACTAACCATTGACTGAGTCCATTGATTCAAATATTAATTTCATCCAGAAACACCCCCAAATAATGTTTAGCCAAATCTCTGAGCACCCCATGATCAGTCAAGTTGAGACATAAAATTAACCATCACAGGGTATGGGGCTTAGGCTCGAGGATCCCGTGGGGCCAAGTACTCCCCTTCTCCTTGGATCTAAGTCTTGGGGCCATATCCTCAGGTGTGCTCACTGAGTCCATCGCAAGGGTAGGAAGCACTCCCCGGAGCACACCTCAGGGACTTGGCTTCAGGGTCCTGCTGCTAATGAACTTGGGCTGACGGATGCCTCTGACCAGTCAGATGGTGACTTCTTCTTGATGGGGTAGAGGGCATGGGAGTTATAAGGGGATTGGGCAAAAAGGGGTGTCTGGCATGCAGGGAGTAGCTGAAGCATGTCTTCCCCCTCCTGATTCCAAGAAGATAAAGGGAATGAATATTTTGGAGGTTTTGTCAAATTGTCCTCCAGAAGGTTCACATCAATTTACTCCATCACTAAAGCACACAGGAATGTGCATCTCACCACATCTTTGCCAGGAAGGAGTATTATTATTTTGTCAGGAGGGCGATGAAGCCTCAAGGTGCTTGCTTTGGATGCCATCTCCAGGCTCTGGAGATTCTGATGCGTGGCTGGGTGAAAAGAAACTAGTCACTCCTGCCACAATGGGTTAGTGCTGGGATGGGGGAAGAAGCCTAAACCAGACCAGAACATGGCCCCAAAGAGACCATGGGGGAGGCCCTTGCTGGGTGGAGTGACCATCAGATCTGCTCTCTGGGTACCATTCAGGCGGGTGCAGACAAGCAGAGGAAGGTGGCTCAGCTGTACCCAGAACAGGCAGAGCCATTTCTCCCTACTTCAGTCAGGCTCTGTGCCCATAGGTTCTAAAAACATTGTTCCCTTGTGACCCATTCCACCCAGGTGTCTTGATGATAAACCCCCCAAACCAAAGAAATCTACCCAGGATCTTATCTTTTCCTCAATATCTACACAGGCAACATAAGCATCTGCACCCACCCAAAATGTTTTCTAATTTCACCCACAAATGGTACTGTGGTTGTTGTAACTGGCATTTGACTTCTTGTGAGTTTAAACCTTCCTTCTTAGGTTTATTGGCTCTCCTTTCTGTGGACTGTTTCCGTCCTGCACCCGTTTCTCCCTGGAGGGTTTCCTGGAGTTTCGACTGGCCTCCAGAGCATCCCTCCCTTCCTCTGGGTGGGGTGTTGTCTCAGTCAGCATGGGCGTCTTGGATCCTGAGCCCTTATGAGTGTGCTGGATGTATTTTTGTTGGTGGTGGTAGCACTTGGCATTTTTGTCTACAAGTACTTTCCCGGGAAGCTGTGTCAGCCCTGCAATTAGCTCCCTCAATCAGGAAAGCAGCTCATCGTGAGATTAGACACATCTCAGTGGCTGATTGCCGGGAATTTGGGAGAGAGCTGGCGGGTGATAATCTCCCGCTTTCTCTCTTTCTCTGTGTCTTTTTTCCTTTTTCCATTTTAAATAACTGCTTGATTGTAAAGAGGGATGATTCACTACTCGAGATTTCTTCTGTAACTTAGTGGGGAGGTTAAGAGAAAAGAACAGCCTCACCCTCTTCCCTCTCCCTTCCCTGAGTCCCAGATCCCTTCTGTTCCAGTTGCTCCCACGGGAAGGAAGGCAGGGAGAGGGAGGCAAGAATGCAGCCCTGCCTGGCCTTCCCCACACTGCCCGGGGAAAACTAGATGGCCTCCTTCCCTCTGACCCTCGCTCTGGGAACCCACATCCTAACTGCAAATCTCCTCCTACCCCTACCCCCACTCTGCACCATCCAGCTCCAGGACCTTACTTATGACTCTCACTGTCAAAAAGTACTTCCTCTATCTAACTCCGAACCCTCTTACTGAAGTTCAGTTTGTTTGATCCTAAAGAACAATTTATTCCCTAATCTCTCTGATGCCTTCCCTCTCCCCTTCCGCAGGCACTGGCCAGCCTTCTCCTCCCTCCCTCTTTCCTGTCTTCCTTTCCTCCCTGCCTTCCCTTTCCTTTTTCTCCTTCCCTTCCTCCAACAAATATTTATGGTGTACCTAGCGTGTGTTGTGCCTTATTTTGGCATTGAGCAGATCAGACACAATCCTTGCCCTCACAGAGTTGACATTCGATTTGGGGAACAAGGCAGTAAAAAATATATATACGCATACATTTACATTGTGATGGCAGGTAGTGATCAATGAAAAAAGGCAGAACAAGAAGGTCAATAGCAACAAGGGATGCTGTTTTGTGGTGGGCAGTGATGACCTCTCTGAGGAGGTAACTGGGCAGAGAGCTGAATGAGGTGAGAGAGAGGGTCACATGGATATCCCCAGATGAGGGAGTAGCAAGTGCAAAGGCCCTGAGGCAGGAGTATCTGGTATGTTAAGTCAGGAGCACCAGAAATGAGGAACAGAGATTTGGCAGTGAGGCCAGAGATGGGCAAGGACCAGATCATGTTGGGTCTAGCAGGTCACGAATAAGACTCAGTCTTTTATTCTACGTAGAAGGAGGAGCGACTGGCAGTTTTCAAGTAGAGGACATGATCCAAAACATGATCTGACTTAGGTTTTTAAAGCCTCATCTGGCTGCTCTCTGCTGATTAGACTGTAGAGGGGCAAGAGTGGAAGCAGGGAAATAACCCAAATAACCCTTTTTTCTCTCAGTGAAGTCACCTCCTCCCTCTGGCTGACTGTAGGGAACAAATTCAGCTGGAAGTGTCACAGGCAGCTCAGCGACTGTTCAGTGAGGCAGAGCCCAGAAGTCACCAAGGTGTAATTTGTCTTTTACAAAGAGAGGAGTTAAAAGGACAGATTATAAAACTCAGCCCAGTGTTTTGTTTTGTTTTTTAATAAGCATCCACTGATTTTTTTCTTTCAGATGTTTTGTTGATCGGATTATATTCTTGACATTTTGGGGACCTTCTATGTTTTCCCAAATGCCGCCTAATGATGCCAGAGTGCAATTAAGACTAATTTGTTGGCAGAAATAATGGGAAGTTGTTCGGTTCTATGAAAGAACAAACCTCAGCATTCTTCTTATTATTATCCTTATTATTGAGGCCATTATTATTGCTCGAAGCATGTGTCAGGCTGAAAGAAGCAGGAGGGAAGATGAAAAACATCTGGGAAGGGAAAAGAAGGTGCCTCAGAGGAAGTCAGAGCACTTGGAGTCAAACTTCCAGAGTTTGGATGTCACCGGCACCATCTGCTCATTGTGCGACCTTGGACCAGTGACTTAACCCCACCCAGCCTCAGTCTTCTCATTTATAAGTTGGGTGTCTTAATATTATCTCTATCATTGGATTATTGAGGAGGAACTGAGATAATTGCCAGAGATTTATTGGGGGTTATTCTATCATTCAGGATTAAGTTTGGTTGTGACAAACTCAAAATAATAGTGGCTTAAACAAGTAGATATTTCTTTCTTTCACGTGCAAGTCTTATGCAGGCAATGGAAGGTTGGTGCCAAGTCTACTCCATCAAGCCCCCAGGGATCCAGGTTCTTTCTAGCTCCCTGGTCTAAAATAGCAGCCAAAGTTCAACCCATCATACCTACTGTACAGGAAGCAGGCTGAAGAAGGGAGATGAAGAGGGGGTCAAAGAACATTTGCCAGCTGCCTTTAAGGAAGGCTCCCAGAGCAATCAAATGACACTTCCACTTATGTAGCATTCTCTAGAATTCAGTCACGTGGCCATAGCAAGCTGCAAGGGATGCTGGGAAATGTAGTCTTTATCCTGGGAGGTATTTTGTCCAGCCAGAAACAGGATTCTAATACAATGGGAAGAGGGGATATTGGATATTAGGAGATAAGTAGAGGTCTCTCCCACAGGTGGGAGGAAAGAGAAGGTAGGGAGACACCCACAAATACCAGATTTCGTTTTTCCTTCTCCCTCTCTCTTTTCTCTGTCATCAGTCAACCACCAAACCCTGTTGGCTCTACATCCTAAAATTCTCTTAAATCCACTCTCCTCCTCCCCACCTGTCTTCATGGAAAGAGCCCTAGTTCAGACTTCCTCATTTTCTAGAACCGTTACAAAGGCTCCTCACTCCCCTTCATCCCAACATGTGGGGCCTCCTTTTTACTAGTGAGTTGTCTGTGACTGAGAGCCAATGGGGTGCTCCCTGCCTACAGAATAAACTCCAATCCCCTGAGCTCAGCCTTCAAGGCCCTATAAGAAGGGACCCAGTTTCTCATTTTTGCAGCTCATACACCCTTCCTGGCAGCCAATGAGACTATATTACTGTTAGCTGAATAAGCCACCTCCTGTCTTTTTTTTTTTTTTTAAGATTTTATTTATTTATTTGACAGACAGAGATCACACGTAGGCAGAGAGGCAGGCAGAGAGAGAGGAGGAAGCAGGCTCCCTGCTAAGCAGAGAGCCTGATGCGGGGCTCAATCCCAGGACCCTGGGCCGAAGGCAGAGGCTTTAACCCACTGAGCCACCCAGGCGCCCATCTTCTGTCTTTGAACTTGGTTTTCCCTCCACCCTTTTTCTCTTTCCTGCTTGGAAAGCTCCTATTCATGTTTTAAAACCCATATCAAATGTCCTATGTCCTCTCTCTGCAAAGTTGCTAGGACTGTGTCCCTAATTTGACGGTTTGTCCTCAAATCCATCCCTTGCTCTTTCCCTTCTTTCCTCTACCACAGGGGAAGAGGATGGCTGACTCCTACTGGCTGTGTTTTCCAGGCTCCTGGCGAGCTGTCTTTTGGCTGGGTTTAGCAGATAAGAGACATTGGCAGGAGACTGGAGGATAGAAGGGAGAAGCTGGGGGCTTTTTTCACCTTTTCGCCACCTGGGATACATCTCTGGCAGCAGCTGCCTCTCCCGCTAAACAGTGTACCCTCTGTGGTTCCAGATTCTTCTGGGCAGCGTTCCTGGGGTGGGGGGGGGGTTGGGGGTCTAGCCCTGCAGGGCAACTCTGGTTTCTAGGATCTAGTAAAACCATCTCCTCCCACTATCGTTCTATTCCTAGGGGTCCTGGTGGCTTCCTGCTGTTGCTAATTTTTTGATCGTGCTAATTTGACCTCTCAACTCCATCACCTGTGTAACCCATCTCCTGCATTGTGTTCCCATGGTGTGAAATGCCTAGAATGGTTTCTGTTTTCTTAACCAGACCCTAAATGAGCCAAGCGCCTGGCACAACACCTGGCAGAGAATGTCTGTTCATTAAATAGCTGTTGAATGAATACATGAACGGAACTTGCCCACCCCATCTAACCATGAGCTTCCCCAGCTCCTAGGTCACTGATTTATTACGGCATGCACTGGACTTGTTTGTTGATGCACCTGTCTCCCCCATGAGACATTGTTGGTAGTTGGGAATGTAGACACAAATATCCAGGCATCCTGACTCCTGAAGTTTCTACTTTCTGCATCTGGGAGCTGGGAAGGAAAAGGAAGGGGAATGGAATGGGGTAGGGGGAGAGCTCTCTCAGGGTCTCCCTGCCTCTCATTTTAAACACAGGGCTTTGCTTCTGGGTTCGGGCAAGGATTTATGAGTGTGTTTAGGCAGTAACACGAGGGGACCTTTGGAGAGAAATGTTCCCTGTCACGCTCTGCCAGCCTACAGAGGGAGGCAGCGGAAAACATGAGAAAGGAGATTTTTCTTGAGCCGGTAGAGACTCCAACCCAACCACTGCCACACTTCAAATGCCACCTGGACACACTTGGGGGAAGAGGAGAGGCTCCTGTTTTTCAGGTGGGATGTGTTTTGTCAGAGAGGGGCACTCAGATGAGTTTTCTCAAATTTCAGTTTGTTCTTCACTGAGGACAGAGCAAGGCAGTTGGAAGGATTGGAATTAGATGCTGGGAGGAACTGTCATCTCATCCTATATGATGATGGGAAGATAGACTCAGGGGCAGAACCTCATTATTAGCTCCTGCCAGTCTTCCTGTTCTCTCCACTCCCGCCAAGCTGGTCTTCATTTTGTCCCTTAAATGTGCCTCAGGGCCTTTGCACTCATTGTCTTCTCTGCCTTGATTGCCCTTCCCCTTCATTATGGAATCCTTCTTATTCAGATCTCAGTTCCCATGCTGCCTCCTCAGGGAAGTGTCCCCTACCCACTCCCTCTAAAGTGACGACACACCATCAGTCATTCCCAGACCATTGCCTATTTATGTTTCTTTATTGCATATTACTCTTTGTAATTATCATATTTCTTATTTCCATACCTGTTCTTTTTCCATCCGAACCTACCTGATTACAGGCTTCCCAAAGGCAGGATCCTTTCTATTTTTTTTTTTTCCCACTCATCCCGGACATCCAGGACAGCGTCTGCTACCTTGGCACTCACTAATTTTTGAATGAGTGAGTAAATTAGTTACAGTGCCTAAAAAGAAAACAGAGGCTCAGAAGTGACCTTGGGTGTGCTTAACTGAGGTCAGTCTGGGTGGGAACGGGAGCAAACAGGCATAGTAACTGGACTCTGGATCATCGGTTGATACAGGAATTGGATGACACAGTGTCTGCAATGCGCTCAGCCCAGGGCCTGGCGTCTTATCAAGGGCTCAGTGAGTGTTGGCAGCTGTTAGGTTCAGATGTGCTCCCTGCTGCTCCATGCGGAGTGTGGTGGGGTGGGAGGTGTGCTCTCTGGGCTGGAGATCACTGGGTACTAGGCCTGGGCTTGAGGGTGCCTGAGGTGGCCCTACCATGGAGGCTGTTGGACCTGGGCCCAGGGGACAGCTTGCTCCGGAGAGCTGGGAAAGACTGCCTGCATGGACAGGGAGCCTCTGAGGGCCTCGTAGAGAGGCAGCTGGGATTGTGTATTCTGGAGCCAGCTGCTTGAGTTTGAACCCCAGCTCAACTGTTTGCTAGCTTGGCATGTTACTTGACCTCTCTGTACCCCACCTTTCCTATCGGTAGAGCTGGGACAACAGCAATACCCGTCCCATAGGACCTGCTCAGCTCTGTGAGGATTTCAGGAGACTCTGTAAAGCACCTAGACTAGTGTCATAGGGATCGGGTGTTGACAACACCAACAACAGTGTCCCTATTAGTTCTCTGGGGGTTAGGGGCTGAGTTGGACCTCTGCGTGCCTCCCCACCCCCACTCATTTGTTGAAGCTCTGACCCCCAGTATGTGAACATAAGGGCTTTAAAGAGCTGATTCAGGGGAAATGAGGCATTGGGGTGGGTCCTCAGCCGGTCTGACTTGTGTCCTTAGAAGAAGAGATGACACATATGTCCACGCCAGGAATGCGCCCATGGAGAAAAGGCCACGACAGGACCCAGAGAGAAGACGACCACGTGCACCCACAGAGGAAGTCCACAGGAGAAACCCAACCTGATGAAACCTTGATCTTGGATTTCCAGCCTCTAGAACTGTGACAAAATGCATACCTCCCTTCTGGTAAAGCCACCCACTCTGTGGTCTTTTGCTATGGCAGCCTGCACAAGTGAACACGTGGGGTTAGGAAACTCAGCGATCCGGAGAACCCGCCGTGTCCTCACGCTCTGGGACTTGCTGGGTGTGGGGACAGCCTTGGAACAGTCCAGGCTTTCCTCCGCCTGGACCTTCCTGACTCCATCCACAGCCCACCCCTCCCCCCACCTCGGGGTGACAGGAGGGTCCTCCTGGATGGAGTTCATCACTTGGCCTGTCTGTGACTTGCTCCTCCGGTCAGTGCAGTGACAAGGAGGCTGAGGGCATCCTTCCTGAGATCTGTCCCCGTGATAAGAAAGAAAGCTAGCAAGAAGCCCGCCATCCTGGGCACCTCCGCAAACACACCGTCCCGCCCATCAGTCCATGGGTCCCGGACAAGCTCTGCTCTTCCCAACGACCTTACCAGTTTCTTGCCTTCCAAACACCCACCTGAACTCCGGCCTCTGCCTCGGTCCTTGGAGTTTTATATTCCCCCTTCTTCAGCCTGAGCCAATCCCAGGGAAGTAAGTAGGAATGGGGCCACCTGATTGGAGCAAAAAGTGCCTGGAGGCGGGGCCGAGCGGTTGACTGACCGGAAGGGGAACCCGCAGCAGTGGCCAGAGCTGGGGCTGCAAGGAGAGTCCGGGAGCTTGCTGGAGGGCAAGGTGGGCAGAGGCTCCGGGAGCAGCTGGTCAGCCGGGGGCCTTGGCAGGGTCGGGAGCTCTGCTCAGCTGGTGAAGTGATGCTCTCCTCTGATGCAGCTAATTATGCTGATTGAATTTCCTCCTTCTCTCTCCAGTGCCTCCTTCTGCCTCCTACTCTCCCCTGTTTCTCCCCCCCCCCTCCCTTTAGAGAGAAAGGGAAAGGTTTCCTTAATGTGACTGGTAATTGTTATGCACACAGTGTCAGATGTTAATGTGAGCTGTGATTGACAGCTAATCAGCCCATCAGCTGTACAAAAAGAGTGAATAACTCGGTAATTTGATTTCCCCTGATTCCCCTGCGTGGGATGGCAGGAAAGTCTAAATTAGCAATCAGGGAGCCCGTGGCAGATCCTGGAGGGCGGTGATGGGGAGCGAGGGGCTGCGGGTGCAGCTGTAGCCTTGCTGGTCCCAACACCTAGGGTGAGACAGCTTCTACTTGCCTGGACCTAGTGCCAGAGGAGCTTTGTGAGCTGCACAGACTAAGTGTAGAGAGACTGGGGCAGTGGGTCAAGTCCTTGCCCGTGAGCTGCCCCTTCCTCGGTGGCAGCAGGGAGGAGGGGGAAGCCTCAGGCTGGCCTCCTGGAGAGGGGAGGGGCCGGGGCTGGAGGTGCTCTCCTTCTGTTGTCTAGGAGACCACCATGGAGGTAGATGGGATGTGGCAGCCAGGCACCTCCCATCCCCCATCCTTTTGGAGCTGGTTGCCAGGGTTTCCACCATTGACCCAAATTCTTCCAATTCAGGGAAATGGTTGTCCCCTCACTCAGCTTCTGGCAGATTCCATTCAGGTAAAATGGAGCACAGCAGAAGCACATGCGGATTATCTGGTCCCATGGGAAGCCATCTCTGGCCCTCTTGGGCAAGCAATAGTAGTTAGACACACGGGGGCCAAGGGACCATGCCAGTGTTTAATCTGCTTCCATTGTAAAGAAGAAGGAAGACTGGGTACCTGGCTCGAAGTCCCACAGTGAGAAACTGGTAGAGCTGGGATTCGAACCCAAGGCAGCACCGGCTTCTCGGCTGTGGTGGCAGAGGCAGCATGAGCTAGAGTGTCCACTTTGGCTTGGCCTCAGGTGGCCTCTTACTCCTTAGAAGGCCTGCCCACTCCCTGTGAGGTCTTAACCCCCCAGACTCCTCAGCCAGAGAAATGCCCGTGAGTATCTCTAGGCATGTGTGAATGTTTGTCCTTTTATAGACTGGGAAACTGAGGCCCAGGGAAGACAGGGACGGGCTGGAGGGCACATAAAGAGCTACTGACCCAGCTTGGGCTGAAATCCAGCTCTCCTGCCCCATCCTACCTGTGTCCACGCCAGACTTCCCCCTGTCTTAGCGCTCCTTCCACTCCTAGCCATCCTCTTCCCAAATCCCCGTCAAATGTGGGAGCTAGCCTGGAGTGGGGGTGGGGCTGGCAACCAGCAGAGATGCCCAGGGATGACTCTAGGTGGCGACAGCATGTTGCTGGGTGGGAGCCAGCCCTCAGCAGCTTCACTTGCTGCAGGAGGGGGGAGGGTGGAGGGGTGGGGAGGGGGTGGGAGGGGATGGGTTCTGAGAACTCGGTGGCTGGCCCTGGGTGCCAGAAGGGCTGACTGTCCCTCCCATCCAAACTGCCTGGCCCACCTCCAGCCTTGAAGCCCTCAGTCCTAAATTGCTTTTCCTGGGGGCAGCTTAGGGGTACAGGTATGGTGGGTGCTTGGGACACTCCCTGATGTGGTTCCCACAGTTCCATTCTCAGGCAGTGGGCACCTATTCCAGTTCGCACTTCGTGTGTGTGCACATTTAGCAAACTGGTGTGCATGTACAGCCATGTGGGTGTGCGTGAATGCTTGTCCTTGACTCGGTGCTCACGGACCAGTCTGTGCAAGTGGGTTCCCACACGCACACACTGAAGCGTACCTTACCCGTGCTCATGAGGCACATTGCAGCCTATGTGGGGATCAGGACTCCTTCACAGGCCCTGGAGGGGTTGGGGAAGCTAGGCCTTCTTAGACCAGCCACTTGGATGCCCAGAGATGGATGAGGGGTCTGGGAAGAGACATGAGGCAAGAGCCACAATCTCAGTCCTCAGGGATGCTTGGGAGGCTCAGTTTAGAGGGAAGCAACAGCTATAAGGGGCAGGAATTGGTGTGAAAGCCATGGATCATGTCCTTGACCTTTATAGGGTCAAGGGTGGGGAAATGGCCTTGGGAGGGGCTGTGGTCAGATCTGAGTCAGGAAGAGGCAACATCCAATAGGGGTGGCATTTGGAAGACACATCCCTGGGGACAGTTGCAGAGTCTATTTTTTTTTTCAGCCTCTGTGCTGACTACTGAGAGGTGTTAGCTTCCATGTACAGAGGAAGGAATAGGCTCAGAGGGGCACGGAAAGAAGTTGCTCAAGGCGACACACCTAGGAAGAAGAAAGTCGAGATTCTGCTTTATGCTGAAGCCCACCCTTGCTTCCCTGTAGGACCCAGCAGAGGCTGGAGGAGGCAGGGAGAGGAGGGGGAGGAGGAGGAAGCCGGAACAGCCATCCATCAGGAGCCAGAGCTTCCCGTAGCGCAGGAGGGCAGAGTGGAGTTGGACTCTCCCAGCTACTGAACTCAAATATTTACGTGTCTTTCAGCCAACAAGTGTTTACTGGCAAAGTGTTGTGTATAAGGCACCACCTCTGTGAACCACGCAGCTTACAGCCTGCTCTTGTGGGGCTTACTGTCTAGCGATGGCGTGTGCACGTACATGTGTGCCCACGCATATGCCCTGGTGCGTGTCCGTGCACGTGCACGTGGTGGGGGGAAGTGGGCGGTGCTAGTCACAGCACCAGCAGGAGTGATCATAGCTCACATCGATTGAACTCTTATTAACTCCTTCAATCCTCTCTGTCGCTGTGGTGTTGCTCTGTTCTTCCCATTCCACAGGTGAGACAACAGAGGCACTGGGAAGGTAAGAAAATTGCACTGGTTTGCATAGCTAAGAGGTCATTGGGCTGACTTCTGAACCTGGGCTGTTTGGCTTCAGGGACAACACTTTTACTCTTCATGCAATAAATCCTTACCAGCAAGTCACGATGGGTACAGCGGGAAAAGGACAAAGGGGAGTCTGACAGTGCGATGTATCTGCAGGGTCTTAGTGTGCACAGAGCGCCGGAGAATTTGCAAAGTTTTTGCTGTTCATCATGGCCTTTCGTTGCCGCAGTGGTCCAGAAGGCTGGGTTAGGACCCCATTTATCAGATGGGGCTGGTGCAACTCATAAGAGGCAAGTCACATGCCTGATGTCATGCTCCCTGGGAGGCCTGGAGCTGACCGCCTGAGCTCCCACTTCCATCCTGTGGGCCGGCTTCCAGGCTGTTGAGGCCAGCAGGCTGTGTGCTCACCCTCCACCCTCTGTAATCCCTTGATGTTTCCTAGCGACATTTCTGTGGTCTGGCTGCTTTGGGTTGCGAGCTGTCCCCCCGGGCAGCCTGTCACACCTGAAGGGAAGGCTGACAGGGCCTCAGCTGTGAGAGGCATTTTGATTCTGCCCCTGAACTTGCCCCTTTCGCTTCCTCCCCTCAATGCCAGCTGCTGGCGGGGTCTACTCTACTACTTTGAAGCTGTACTCTACTACTCTAGAAGCTGGCGGGGTCTGAGGCTGCTGCCCCAAGTCTCCTGGCGTCCGGGGCTCTGGGATCCTAGACCCACGGGCTCCATCTCTGGACTCCTGCTCAGCTCCTCTTTGTGACCTTGGCATCCCCACAAGGACCAACTCTCCAGGAATACTGGGCATTTCCAGGGAGACCTCACCCACTCCTGACCCAGCCTGACCCTCAGGTTTATCTTCTCTTTGGGTGGCGTCAGGAAAGATCCTCCTGGCCCACTGACACTGTGTCATGGCCTTTCCCTGGAAGTTGGTATCATGTGCCCATTTTTCAGATGAGGGAACTGGTAGTTGGAGAGAGTGAGTGCCTTGCCCAAGGTAAGAAGTAAAGCTGACATCCCAGGATCCAGAGTCTGTATCCTAGAGAAAGATGTGCTTTCCCCATGCCTCCTTGTTCACTGCCCCTGTCCCAGAGGTTGGCTGAAAGCTCAGCACAGAGCATCTGTTTGGGTGGAGAGGTCTTCCTGGTAAAGCTCATCTGAGAGGCCTAGGGGAGCTCTTGTCTCGAGTCCGAGCCTGGGTGCCTAGTGTGGAGTGAGGTGAGGGAGGGGCGAGGGGATATTTAGGATAAACTGAGTCAGAGGCCAGGCACAATGCTCTAGAAAAAAAAGGGCAGGAGGAGGTAGAATGAATTACAACACTCCATCTGTGAGTCCGTCCACCCATCCATTCATCCATCCAGTAAGTATTAAGCACTTACACTGGCCAGGCACTGCTGTGAGCACTGGGGAAACAGGAGAGAATAAGATAAGAGGAACTTCTATATTCAGGAACTAACAACATTCAACAGGGGTAACAGACAAGATAACCGAATAAAGATAGAAGGGGAGAAGGCAGGGAGGCAGATGGGGGAAGGAAGCCACTGTAGTTAGAGACAGTGTAGCACACTGACTAAGGACACATACTTTGAAGCTAGAATACCTGGCTTTGAACCCGAACCATCTCTGTGTGGCCCTTGATGAGCTCCATGCCTCAGTTTGCTGACTCCTAGGTTGTTATAAAGTACCAAGTGCCATGCCTGGTATCTAGTGAGTGCTTCTTACTACATGGGGTGATCTAAGAAGCTTTCTTGGAAGAGGTGATCTTTAAGGTTGAATAGGAGCCAGACATATACAGATCAGGAGAAAGAAGAACAGCAAATGCAAAGGCCCTGAGGCAGGAAAAAGTTTGGCTTCTTTTGGGGAACTGAAAGAAGGCCTGTGTGGTTGGAGCAGGTGAAGGAAGGGAGAGGAGATCAGATTCAGGAGGGGCCAGTCAAGTGGTCTGGCTTGGAGATCACTGTCCCTGGTTGGATTCTAAACCAAGGTCAGTGGGACATCAATGAAGGGTTCTAAATTTTCAGACTTGAGTGTGCTGTGTATGGGGGGAAGTTTGCAGGGAGCCAGGAGGAGGTCAGCAGCCAACCCTAGGCAGCAGGGCTCTGAGCCAAGGCCATAAACCCAGCGGGGGGACTTGTTCCATAAGGTTGGTGGGAGAAGTGCCTCCTGACTGTTTCTGAATCTTCTTAATCCACCAGGGCCTTGAAGGGAGAAGCAAGGAGGCCCAGAGGGGAGCTTTTGAAGGATGTTATTTTGCATCTTAATTGCATGTTAAGCAGGCCCGTGGGCAGGCCAGCTGCAGAGCAGTAACTGCCATCAAACTCCAGTGACTCAGGCCACAGAGCCTTAAAATATTTATTTCTTCCTGCATTTGGAATTCAGTGCTTGCAAGGGAGCCACCCCTGGGAAGCAAGATGGGAAGCGGGTACCTGTTGGCAGCAGCAATCTGGAAACAATGCAGGGCTTCGAGGGACCTGCCTCCGGAGCAAGGAGCAGTGTGGGTGGGCATGCACGCGGGGTCCTCCCCATGCATGGGTGGCAGGTGCCTGGCTTCCTCAGCTGGCCAGCCATCCCAGGGACCTCCAGGAGATCGTGGCTCCATCCATTACAATTGGATTTTCCACTTTATAGCCTGAGTGCCTGGTTTGCAGCTCATCTCACATTCCTTCTGGGTCCATTTGAGGGAAAAAGATCTAACTTTGAGTCCTAGACTCATGAGGCTGGGAGTGGGCATATTCTGGGAGTGTGGACGTACAGCTGCATTGACACAAGGCTCTGACTGTCCCCAGGGGCGCTTGCCAGTGGGCTGGGGCACAGTTAGCAAGGTGGTTCAGATGGTGGAGGAGCTGTAGTTCTCTCCCACTCCTTGCGGGCACTACAACCTTGGCCAAAGCACCGTACCCCACTGCCCTTCATCTGAAACATGGGGCTAACACCCCTATTTCACAGGGTTGTCTTGAGTCTTAGATGAGGTTACTTACTCATGCAAAGCACTTGGCCCTGTGCCCAGCTTGGCTTGGGTGGTTCTGAGGTCTCCATAAATAGTGGGCATTAGTATTGGTCCATTCTGTAGTCTGTGAGCTGGGCTCCCAGGTGCAGGCGACTGTATGACCTGTGGGGAAGCTGACCCTGGACCCTCGGACACCTGGATCCCCGGCAAAGGGCTCAGGCTGGGGAGGACAGGCAGCATCATTCTCTCCTCCTAGGCATGACTGCTGGGGGGATGGGGTGGTGGGGGAGCTTAAATGTTTGATGACTCAGTTCCAGCTTTTTTATTTCAGAGAGTCTGCTGAGGCGGGGAGTGGGGCTGGATTACCATGAAGTGCTCCTAATTTGCACAGAGAGATAAGGAGCTCATCATAACTGAGAGAGGGGGACTGTTATTTCCAAGCAGCTGCTGTGAGCTGGTCCTAGGTGAGCCAGAATCTCTGTGCTGGGTGTAGGGGGACCAGCATGTGCTCTGCCTCAGTGGCCCTGTGAGGGGTGATCTCCGTCCTGGCCACTATGGCAGGAGGTGGCAGGGGAGGGACAAAAGCCCCCAGGCAGAGGTGCTTGGGAGAGAGACGTGGATGCAGAGGAGACTGAACTCATCATATTTCTGAAAACTGGACAAGTTACTAGGTGTTGTGGATGCCGGTCCTGCCCGAGGGATATAAGGCTATAAACTGGAGTCTGGGCTGCCCTGTATCTGTGCCCTCTCCCAGGCCCTCCCCCAACCCTGAACTTGACTGAGGGTCTACAGGGAGGATGATCCAGAAGCTTTTATTCATTGGGCTTGCTCTACCTGCAGTCTGCGCTCCCACTGCTGAAAGGACAGAAAGCAGATCCTGGGAAGAATTTCTTAAGGAAGCATCAAGAGGGGCCTGTGCAATCCTAGTCTCAGGTGGCCTTAAGGGAGAGGCCTCAGGCTGATACCTCCTTTTCCAGCTTGGAGCCCTAGCAGACACTGGCTTTGTTGGGGGTGGGGGGCGGGATTTGGCTGGGCCTGACAAGGAGAGAGAAGTCACTGAACTTCCTTGGGCTTGGGAGGTGAGGTGGGCAGTGGAGAGGTCTAGGGGACTTCCTTCTGAGGGGAAAACTCCTCACATCTGAGCATGGACGTTGTCTTGAGGGCTTCCCATAGTCTCAAGAAGTAGGAGTCATCAGCCCCATTCTGCAGAGAAGGAAACTGAGGCATAAAGGGGCAGTCTCAGGAGGAGTGCCAGGGACGCTGCTGTTCAGGCCTGTCCTGTTCAGGACAGCAGTGCTGAATGCTGTCCCACAAGGCTGCTCCCTGTGGGGCAGCTGCAGAAAACGAGACCTCTCACAGCGGTCGGGGCCGTCTCCCTGGGCGGCAGGAAGGACGGCTCTGCCAGGTGGGGGTCTTGGAGCTGAGCGATGTGCAGTGAGTGGGCTTGTGGAAGGCACCTCTCGGCCGGTCTGTCCTGCTGGCCTTCAGGTGCCTCAGGGTGAGCAGAGAGGGCAGTGACTGCAGAGTAGGAAGAGCACTGGACGGGAATCCAGCTTCCATCCAGTCCATACACATTTATTGGGCACCATGGGATTACCGCCATTCAATTCCACAGCACCTCTGTGAGGGGAACACTTGTTCTGTGGTTCACTGATTCTAAGATACAGTCTTAGAGGTGGGAAAGGTGTTCTGGCTGGTGGGGTTATATCGGAGAGCATTTTTCCTTCTCAGTAGTCTGTGCAACAGTGGCGTGTTTGACACCAACGGATAGTTCTATGAAATACAGAATTCTCCCAATTTGGCAAATAAGGAAATAATAAGGAATAATAAGGAAATAATAACTATAATAACTAAGTGTTAATACACTTGTTAAGTGTTGAACACAAGCCAGGTACTAGAGTAAGAACTTTATTGTTATGATTATGATTATTGTTCCCATTTTGCAGATGAACAAACTGAGGCTGAAGAGGACTTGAGGCCACACAGAGCATGAATGGTAGAGCAGGGATTGGAACCAAATCCAGCTGACTCTGGCTCGCCGGGTTCTGGATGCACCGGGGAGGCCAGTGAGACTATCTGCCCTGGGGGAGAGCGGTGAGCAGGGCAGATGTGGTGCTGGCCTGCTCAGACCTTCAGCAATGTGGCACAGGTGAGGTAGCATCGCGGGCTGAGATGGCTTTGGGGGTCCCTGAGGAACTGCTGATGAGGGTGGGGTGGGAAAGGGGGCATGTCCAGTATTTCACTTTAAGTGTCTTTGCTGCTAGCATTTTCACCCCGTAACTAATTCGGTATCAAGCAGTATTGCCCTAAAGCATAAAAAAATTACCTATTGATGATGGGTTGGTTTGACACTTTGTTTCATCGACTGGTTGGCAGTTTGTTTTCATTTCTCCGCCGACCCAATCCTCCCATTTTTATTTTATGTCAATCTTAGCCCTCATAGTGGTCTGGACTGTGATGCAAAGTTTGAACTCACATTTCCCAGAGGACTTTGGATCGACTGTCAAGGGACATGGGCCAATATGCCAAGAACAAACAACAGTGGAGAAGGATTTCACATCGTAATACAAAGTTCATTTATGAACACGTAGCCTAGTTTTTGGAAACAGATACTTCTGAAGGAAGACATTTTAGTAAAAACTGAAGAAGTGTGATGCTGGATAAGAAGTCGAATCCACTGGGCGCCTGGGTGGCTCAGTGGGTTAAAGCCTCTGCCTTCAGCTCAGGTCATGATTCCAGGGTCCTGGGATCGAGCCCCGCGTCGGGCTCTCTGCTTAAGGGGGAGCCTGCTTCCTCCCCTCTCTCTGCCTGCCTCTCTGCCTACTTGTGATCCCTGTCAAATAAATAAATAAATAAAAATCTTAAAAAAAAAAGAAGTCGAATCCACAAGTGAAGAGAAATGTGTAATACTATGGCCAAAAGACTCCGAAGACAATGTATAGGTACCATCCACTAAATAAAATCAGTTATTTGCACAGTGTTGCCAGGAATCTATACATATTTTGAATGCATTCAAATACTTTGTATTTTGCAATATAGTCTTTCTTTTTTAAAAGAAAAGATTTTATTTAAAAGATTTTTATTTTTATTTAAAAAGATATTTATTTTATTTAAAAGATTTTATTTACTTGTTTGCTTATTTATTTTAGAAAGAGAGAGTGAGAGAGAGTGGGAGCAGTTGAGGGGCACAGTGCAGAGGGAGAGACAGACAGAGAGAGAATGTCTTAAGTAAACTCTGCAGTGAACATGGAGCCCCAAGGTGGGGCTCAGTCTCAGACCCTGAGATCATGACCTGAGCATAAACTAAGAATCGGACACTTACCTGAGCCACACAGGCGCCCCTGCAATAAAGTCTTTTATTTTTTATTTTTTAAAAGATTTTATTTATTCATTTGTCAGAGAGAGAGAGAACACAAGCAGGCAGAGTGACAGGTAGAGGCAGAGAGAGAAGCAGGCTCCCTGCTGAGCAAGGAGCCTGAAGCAGGACTCCATCCCAGGACCCTGGGATCAGGACCTAAACTGAAGGCAGATGCTTAACCTACTGAGCCACCCAGGCATCCCTAAAGTCTTTTAGATTTTGTTCTTCATTGTTCATGTTTCATAATGTCCCTTTTAAGCTGTGTCCCTCTTGCTTTTTTTTGTGGTTTTATCTGTGACGGCAAAATTGCCTTAGGGCCAATTAATTTTGTGATGAAAATATGACAAAAATATGTACAGCAAAGATGCTCATGGCAAAACTACCTAGAACCAGAAGGTGGGTGGAGTGACTACAACAGAATGCTCAGGAATGAGGATTGAGGGTGCCTAGGAAAGTGACAGGGGGACTTTACAAAGGACATGACTATTGGCTCTCCTACCTCCTTGCCATCACTTCCCTCCCTCCCCTATTTCTTTGCCACTGTCTTGTACACCATCACCTTCTCCAGGCAGGGGATGAGGTCATGTGCATATATCCAAGGTGACATCAGAAGCATGGGATGGGGGCGCCTGGGTGGCTCAGTGGGTTAAGCCTCTGCCTTCAGCTCAGGTCATGATCCCAGGGTCCTGGGATCGAGCCCCGAATTGGGCTCCCTGCTCAGCAGGGAGCCTTCTTCCTCCTCTCTCTCTGCCTCTCTGCCTACTTGTGATCTCTGTCTGTCAAATCAATCAATCAATCAATCAATCAATCTTAAAAAAAAAAAAAAGAAGAAGTCATAGGATCAATGTGCCTCAACGGACTCTCATGAAGAAGTGACGGAAACCTCAAAACCCTACAAAGACAAATCCCTGAACAGAAGAGCCACAGACAGGTACATAAAGGGACTGATGGTATAACCTCATAACATGTGATGGGAAGGCCAATTAGCTTTGGAGTGTGGAGGCATGTGGAGTGGAGGCAGGAATGCATGGTGGGCAAGAACGCAGACATCAAAGTCAGATAAACTTAAGTTCTAATCTGGGCTCCTCCACTTATTCCTTGTGTGAATAAGGGAGACAAGCTTGGTGATTTCTCTGAGTCTTGGTTTCCTCATCTATACAATGGGAATAATAATTTTATTAGTTTCCTACTGCTGCATAGCAAATAGCCAGCCCTCCCCCAAATTTAGCAGCTGAAAACCATTTACATTTATTATCTCACAGTTTTCGTGGAAGGGTTTTTATTTTTTGAATCTGGAAGTAAAAAATTGTGAAGTTTACATTATTGCAAAGTAAATAGAACTATGACTTCTCTTTCACAATTGCTGTAGCTCCTTTATGTACTTTTGGCAGTTCTAGCATGTTACTGACAGTTACAAGATTTTCTCTCCTTCTGGAAAATTGGGGAAGGAGTCATGTGACACCTTCCCACTCTGAATGTTCTGCTCATTAAAGATGAGGAAACCATCACTCAGAGTGGTTAGGTGATTGGCTCAAGATTACAAAGAGGTAGAACCGGGGTTTGAAGCCAGTTCTGTGGTTCCAAGCCCATGCATGGTCTTTATATTACCTTCATTCATTCGTTTATTCAGGAAACATTGTTTAATGTCAGCTATGTGCCAGTCTCTGTGCCAGGCACCGGGAATAGAGAGAGGCACAAATTTTTATTCCTGCTCTAAAATACTCTTAATGCTCCTCTTTCCCCCTACTCCCACTGGATTATGACTTTTCCAAACAGAGTCCCTAGTTTTTCAACATCGCTCCTTCCCTGTGTCTATTACATGGTTTTGAATTTGAAGTGGGATTGTATTTAAGGAGGGGCTTTATCAGTCATTGGTTGGGGTGGAAATGTGGCAGGAAATGGCTTTAAGGTCTCAAGAGAGAAGGATCTGAGGGGATACGGATTTGGACGGAAGGTGGTCAGAGGCCCCGGAGAAAAGCAAAGCATGAGATCTACAGATGAAAGCAGCTGCTTGACTTTTAAGAGCAGACCCTTCTCTATGCCTTGACAGTGCCAGACCTCTCCCTTCTCCTCTCTCCCTTCCATGGTCCTCGAGGAGTTAAACCCAAGCTACTGCCTTCCTGCCCAGTGAGCCAGGTGATGGGATTGCAGTTAATGGCAATTTGAACAAGTTTGGTCAACTAGAAATACATAAGGAGATTGAAACATGAAAATGCCCTCAAAATTTATACAATTGATATATTGTAGCTCAGCCAGCTGTTAACTCCATTGTATGAAAGATGGCAGAAATAATTTGTAACCAGCCTCACATTTGTTTACTGAACCTTTGCAAAGGAGGACATGGAAGAGTCAGTCATGTCACTAGGAATGTCTCCACTCCCCACGCCCCATCAGACCCCCCAGAGCAGTCCTTCAGCCAGGCACGAATTGCAGTTCAGTGGGACATTTGTGTGCTGGATACTCGGCTAGGTACTGGGCACATGGTAGTGAACAACAAGGGAAAGGATCCTGCCCTTTGAAGCTCACTAACTAACTAGTGGGAGAGAGACTGAAACAAAGGAATATATGAGTAATTAAAGTCAGGCAGTGAGAAGTTCTTTGGAGAATAGAAGGCAGGGTAATGGGGTAGAAAGAGATGGGAGTTGGTGAGGGGAGAGACTAGGAGAGCTTCCATACACCGGGACCGAAATAATTCTTAAGATTGTGTAAGTGCAAGCTTCACCTGGCTCACTGCTCTATATCTTCCTGCTCCATTTACTAGCTGTGTATTTTTGGAAAAGTGACTTTACCTCTCTGAGTTTCAGATGCCTCAACTGTAAAGTGGGAATAATATGGGCGCCTGGGTGGCTCAGTGGATTAAGCCTCTGCCTTTGGCTCAGGTCATGATCTCAGGGTCCTGGGATCAAGTCCCGAATTGGGCTCTCTGCCCGGCAGGGAGCCTGCTTCCTCCTCTCTCTCTGCCTGCCTCTCTGCCTACTTGTGATATCTGTCAAATAAAAAAAATCTTAAAAAAAAAGTTAAAGTGGGAATAATAATATCTATTATGGGATTATTTGAGATAAAATGTATCAAATCTCATTGTTCACTGTTCTCTATATATGAATTGTTAAGACTGCAATTATAATGGGAGGTCATTCATACATTCACCAAATATTTATCATGTGGCTTCTGTGTGCATTAAGGGGCACTCCACTCCTGATCTGCTACTCTGCCCCAAGCACAGGAAGACTTTGGCTTAGTTGAGACTGGACTTGAATATTTAAATAAGACTTTACCAGAGTATTGGGGATGACAACAGGGAAATAAATATGGTGTAATTTGAAGGTTGTGTATAAATGAACTTGTTTATATGTCTGTGTCTGTGTGTACATATGCATATTTGTGTGTGTATGAGGGTGTGTTAGAGGATCATGCTTCATCTCGGGGGCAAGGTGACTTTGTCCCATTTAGAGTCTGTAATATTTCTAAACCTCTTGTACCCCATCACCCCATGGCAAGGAACAGCACAGAGGCTGCCATTCCTATTTGGCTGATGATGTTGAGTTTTCCTCGGATCTCTGGTTTAGAGAAACCAGCACCACATGGCACTGAGCTCCTGCTCATCTTCCATCCCATATCCCCCAAACAGCACCCTATATGTCCCCCTCTTCTGCCTTGACTTCTCAGTCCTCCAAAACCCAATAAGTTCTCTCTCCTCTCTTCTGGGGACAAGGGAGGACCAGGCCTGACAGGGGGTTGGTGTGGCTCTCCACGCCCCGACCAACCTGCCTGTTGTTTCTGGCTTCAGTCCCAGGTGTAGACAGTTGGCAGCATGGTCCTCAGCTTGGGGCCACAGAAAGAGCTTTGCAGTCACAAGCTGGGTATGACCAGGCAGGGCATGTAAGCTCTCTGAGCTTCAGTTTTCACATCTGTATATGAAATATGTTCATAACTTCCCCCAACCAATACAGCGGTCATTAGTAGTAAAGGGATGATGTATATGAAACCCCTGCACAGGCCTAGCCTCTAGGAGGTGTGTAGGGAATACTCATTCCCTTCTCTCCAAATGCTTCCACTACTCCCAGCCAGAGAGGCTTCTGGTTCTGACTGGTTCCTCCAGGACAGCATCTGAGCACCAACTTTGGTACAGGAAAGTGGGGCCCTGGCTCTTCTGCCGAGTTCCTGCCAGACTCCTCCTTCCTGGGGGCAGGACCATGCTGTCTCCTGTGCACCTGCAACTGACAGGAGCCATGAATATACTCAGTCAAGGCCTCCTTGGCCCATAATTCTCTTGACACTTCCATATCGCTCTGCAATGTTGCTTCTGCCCAGGGACACCTGTCACACCACCCCTCACCCATGGGCCTCCCAGGAAAGTAGGAATCCTGGCCACATGGCTGACTCCTCTCTGTTCTTTTCTTTTCTTTCCTTTCCTTTCCTTTCCTTTCCTTTCCTTTCCTTTCCTTTCCTTTCCTTTCCTTTCCTTTTCTTTTCTTTCTCTCTCTCTCTCTTTCTTTCTTTTAAAACAAAGATTCAGTAGATGAATGTGAGGTTGGTTGCAAATTATTTCTACCTCCATGTGACTCTCTCTGGTTGTTCTACCTGTCCTACCTGCTGTGCCTCAATTGCTAACACCTTCTATAGAGGAGCCAGACCTTGGCCCCGACACCTTACATGAGCTCACTCCATTCCCATCCAGTGCTGGTCCACCACCATAGGATTCCAATGTCTTGGGACAGTGTCTTGGGGCAAAAACTTCGAATGTCTTGGGACAAAAACTGCTGGCCTGTCACCACAGGATTCCAATGTCTTGGGAAAAAAATCCATTCACATTTATTCTGTTCTCTGGAGCTGCACATGGTTAAGTGCTATCCCTCCTACCTGTGACAGCTTTTAGAGCAGTGGTTCTCAAATTTGGCTGTATGTTATAATCACCTGGGCAGATTTTAAAAACTACTACTGCCTGAATCCACCTCAGACCAACTGAATCAGAATTTCTGGGAAGGAGGTCTGTGCACTGGTATTCTCTAAATGTTTCTCCATATGATTCTAAGAAGTAGCCAGTGCTGGGAATCACTGCCTCCCCCCATCCACATCTTCCAGGAGATACTTGCAACTCTCATAGGATTCAGTTTTCAGACCTCTCATTATTCTAGCCACTTCATTATTCTGTCACTAGTCAATGTCACTTGGGAAACATGACTTCTTATACTGTCTAGGGCAAGACCAAACCTCCTTTGCTCATGATATTACATCTCTATTAATATGACCCTAAGTCAAATACATTCTTTCTGTCTATATCCTCCTACATGGTTTATTTAAGCTGACTCAGCCTCTTCCCTTTAGCAGCTCTTCTACTTCTCTACTGTTTCTACCAACATAATTCCTGTCCAAGAAGAGTAAAAAGTTAATGCCACAAATACATTTTTGATTAATTCTAGGAAAATCTGCCAGGACTTGATGCAACCTTCTGTAGGGTTCAGAGTGATTATTAGCTCTTCTGTTTCAACAGGTCCATCCTGAGGTTAGTTCCATCCATTGCTTCTGATTTGAGATGCACATAACAGGTATCTAACTCCCATATATTCGATACCTGCTCTTAAACTTAAATAACAGATTCCATTAAAAGAGCATTAGCATGGCAGTCCCGTAATTAATCTTCTCCCGAGAACTAATAGTTCAGAAGGCACGCAGTGGAGCAAGGGCATCATACATCACTAAGCTCATTTATCCTAATTGATTTATCTAAAAATTGCTGGGGCAGCCAACCTTGTGCCCGATGACCTGTGGTGGGGGCCCCATGGGTGCCTGGAGTTGGGGGGAAAGAGCAGTGTGCGTGGAACTAGGGCTGGCAGGGGCTGGCTTCATCCTGATCACAAGGCAGCAAAACAACATAATGGGCCAGCCTCAGAGGCAGGCTGGCCCGGGAAGCTTTTAGAGTCTCTCAGCAGCCCTTGTAGTGCACCCAGATTACACATGGAGCTATTTCACATCATTAAAGCCCCCAATTTTGTTCCTGAGTGCTGCCCACTCTCTGCATCAGGTTGGGCTTCAAAGTAACTACTTTGCCAAAGCAGGTGTAGCCACTGCGGCAGGCTGACCCTGGGGCACAGGGACACACTGGCTGGATGTTTGTTTGTTTGTTTGCTCGCTGGCCTCCCAGCCCTGGAGCTGGGAATGATGTGATGGGGACTTGTATCTGCTCAGCCTGCCTGGTTAAGTTCCTGCTGCTATTAGTGCAGGAGGCTACAGAGTGGGGGTCGCTGGGCACCAGAGGCCACTGAGGTAATGATCTCCCTACCCTCCTTATCCCCTTCAAGCCCAAACCCAAACCCTCAGGCTGGCCAACAGCAGGTGGGCATTGGGAATGATCTCTTAGTATAGAGCACGCCTGGGTTCCATGTAATCTTTTATCTATTTTCCTTAAGAAGCAGGAAGTAGGGAGACAACAAGGCAGAATGGAGCCTAAAGAGACAGACCCTTGTGCCAGGTGACACCATCTCTGGTCTCTTGGAGCTCTTCCGCTTAGTGCTCTGTGCCAGTTCTGACCCTTTCCCACATTCATCTGGTTTTCTCTCATAACCTTCCATGTGGAGCCCTTCCTGATGTCCATCCCAGAGGGTGTATTTAATTCTCCTTCTGTATCCACTCCCCAGCTACCATCTGCATTCTCCTTCCCTTGCATCTGGGCTCCAGCCCATCCTGAACTCTCTTCTTCCAGACTCCATCTTTCCCGGCTTCTCCCTCTACAGACACAAGCTGGGCGAGCCCCCAGACTGCAATCCCCATTGCCAGCCCCTGTGTTATTGCCTTGGTTTATGTGTCACCTTCTGCATTGATTTCCTGGTTGTGTCTCCCAGGTCCTAGCTGGAAACAGAGTCCTGCCCTGCATACCAGCCCATCTGTCTGGAGAACAAATCGCCCAAGCCCCCATTCAGATTTTGCTAGCTTTGTCCTCTCCTCAGGGCTGAATCCTGTTCTCTGTATCCCTGGCCAAACCTGACAGGCCACAAGGAGTCATGATGTTGCCATCCTATGACCCAAGTACCATTTTTGTATCATGCCCACTAGATATGACAAATCCTTGTATATGTGACCAAGGTCCCACCCTTGGAACCTGAAAATTCTGGATCTTGTTTTTGCCCTTTGCCCACTTTCCCTGCTATAGTCCTAGCTCACATGAAGGCTGCACAATGAGGGACATCTGCAGACTCAGTGGCTCATGCCTGTGTGACCTTGGGCAATTCCCTTTCTTTAAGCTTCAGTTTCTTTATCTGTGAGATGAGAAGGTTGGAAATAATGATTCCCAGGGGTTCTTTTACCTTTGAAATAAAATGGAAAACAAGAGACCTTGTCAAAGGTAAAAGGTTCTTTTACCTTTGAAATAAAATGGAAAACAAGAGACCAAGACAAGGAGGGATTAATATGGTGGTCAAATCAAGCTGGTTCTACTCTCCCCTCTGGCTGGGGCTTCCATGTCATGCAGAACTTGGCAGTGGATTTACAGAAGACTCAGCACAAGGGCCCTGGGCTCTCACCTTTGGAAAATGGTGCAATTTAATGGTAATGCAATTACAGATGTGCTGAGATTGAAACAGCCCATCTTATCTCAAACTCATCTTCCCCACCAAGTATCAGGGCAGGTGCTGATCCCTAATAGCTGCTGAAATGAGTTCACCAGGCAGCTGGGGGCTCCTAGAGAGGAGATCTGTGTGCAGAGAAAGAGAGAATGGGAGGGGGTAGAGAAATGGGAAGAGGGAGGAAGGGAGCAGGGAGAGAGTGAGAGAAAGGAAGAGGGAGAGAAACAACACACAAAGAAATGGGGTGAGATAGAAGGAGGGATAGAGGGGAGTGGCAAGAAAAGAGGGGGAGAGAAGTGGGCAAAGACAGAGAAAGAGACAAAGCACGGAGAGAAGGGGAATCTTGGAAGAGTGAGGGAGGGAAATGGAGAGGAACGAGAAAGTGGTGAGAGAGGAAAAGAGAGGGAAAAAAAAAGAAAGTGTAATGGAGAGAGACAAGATAGAAAGACTGGGAAAGACCATGAAAGAGGCAGAAGATGGAGGGCAGAAAGGTGAATAGAGAGATGGAGTAGGCTGGGATTTCTGAGGACAGAGTGGGAGAGAGAAGAGAAGAGAGGGAGAGTGGAGGGAGGGAAAGAAGGATTGAAAATGTCAAGGAGGAAGGAAGCGTAGAGAAGGAGGAGGCAGGGCAAGAAGGAAAGGGACATAGGCAGGAGGGGAAGGAGCAAAGTGGGGGAGATAATGATGAGACAGAAAGAGAAATTGAGGGAGAGGAAGCTTGAGTAAAGGAAATAGAGATGGGTCTGTATTTCTAAAACATAAAGCTTCTCAGATCCACCAGAGGCTCTGTGTCATCATAAGGAAGAGTTCAAACAAGAAAGGAAGGAAAAGGAAAGAAAAATCATGAAATGACTAGTAGGAATGAGCTCCTCAGGACGAAGGCAGCCACCAGAGAGAGTGAGCACAAGAGAAGGCACTAGAGGATTGGATCCAGAATTAGAGAGAGGATTGGAGGCTCTGGAAAGAAGGAAAATGTAATGATCCAAGACCCTAGAATAGGCACAGCTCCCCAGACAATCAGCCAGTCCCTCTAGCCAGTATTCATTTCCACTCACTGGCAATTCTGGGACAGCTTGGGTTCAGTACCATGGACAGCTCCAAGCCTCCCTCTTGGGGTGCAAGCTCCACAGACCAGGGTAGCAGCAGACCGCAGCCCCCTCCCACGTTGGTCCCTGGCTTCTCCCGAAAATGGCTCTTTGGGGGCGGTTGGAATGCAGGCCTGTGAGCTGCTGAATAGATCAATTATTTTTCAGAACATGGTTTTGATCTCGATGTTACTTCACTGGATCACTGAGTGGAAAGGGCTCACAGAGAAAATGGCATTTTTTATAACCCTGGCAAAATGCTCCCGCGCTGATGAGATGAGCCACCCAGCGCGCGCGCGCGCGCACATATGATACATAACTAACCAGAAGCATAATCTTCTAAATTGAAAGCCATAATGTTTGCTGTTGGAGCTAAATATTAACAGGGCGTTGTCTCCCAATGACCCTCAGGAGGCAGCTGGCTTAGCGGGAGGCTGTCGTCATATTCAAGCAACTTGATTAAATTCCTTTCTGCCATCAGAATTAAGAAATGAATAGTTTTATGAGAGTCATGCCACAAAGGACAGGGAAATGAAATGCTTGGGAAAGAGAGTGGGGCCGGGTGCCTGCCAGTACCTGCCTTCTGCTTCTGGAGGAGCGGCCTCACCCTTCCTGGGGCAGGCTGAGGACTGCAGGCCGACTGATTGCTGGGTGTGATAGCTGCTCTTTTCTCCCTGGCTTTGCAGCTTCCTTTTCCCCTGTTCATCTGAGAGCAATATGAATACACACGATCTTACTCCGGAGGCCATTCGACTATTCATACGGGAGGCAGGAAAATGTAGAGGCTTCAATCATGACCTCTGGAGCTAAACTACCAGGGTTCAAATCCCAGCTCTTCTCCTCACTGACTGTGCAATCTCAGACAAGTCATGTAACCTCTCTGTGTTGAATTTTTTAGCTATAAAATGAATTTATTGGGGCGCCTGGGCGGCTCAGTCTGTTGAGTGTCTGACCTTGATTTTGGCTCAGGGTGTGATCTCAGGGTCGTGGGATTGAGCCCCATGTCTGGCTCTAAGCTCAGTGTGGAGTCTGCTTGTCCCTCCCCCTCTGCTCCTCCCCACTCTCTCAAATAAGTGAATAAATAAAATTTTAAAAATGAATTTATTGTACAACCTACCCTCCAGAGTTGTAAGGATTTAATGAGTACTAAGATGCTTAGAATAAGGCTCAGGACATGGTAAGTACTGTATAAGCATTTGCTCTTGTTATTACAGGATTTAGATTATCGAACTGTATAAAATTGGTGTTTTGTAGATAAAATAACCAATATTGACAACTAAATATAAGGTTTGTACAGCAAGATTTTTCTTCTGCGGCCACTTGTTTTTGTCCCAAGGCCCAGACACAGCCTCAGCAACATTGCAAAGGTCTGTTACTTGAAGACATACTATCAAGGTGCTATTTTTATGCTCAGAAAAAGTACTTTTTTACTAGAAAAATACCAGTTAACCTTAGGCTCAGAAAGTTTAACCTGCATTTGTTCTGGAAGGAGGAAGGCAAGGGAATTACTGTTTATTTGCCACCTCATGACGCTTCATGCACTGTATGGCTGTATCGTGTGTATTAACTGTGTTTAATTGTCCCAATAGTACTGTGTGGAGGGCACTTGGACCTATGTTACAGGTGAAGAAACTAAGGTGCAAGGAAGTTGAAGGCTTTGTTGAAAACCACATGGCTAAGGTGGCGGAACAAGAAATCAAACCCCCTGCATCATTCTGGAGAAAGAGGGTGAGGCAGAATGCACGTTTGATGAATCCTGGCTGACCTTCTCCATCCTTTTCTTTGGATTGACCTTCCCCCCTTCCTCCCAGAAGACCCCTTGTGTTTGTGTCTCCAACTTGGGCCTCTTTCTTTTCCCTTTTGTGAAGTGATGAATCTATAAGATCATGTGGAGAGCCCTACTGCCTACCTGGGAAGCCCACTCTGCCCTTTAATAACCTGGTTTTAGGAAGAGCCATGTTGAAATGGGTGGCCCAAAACTTCTAGGAGAGCTGCTCCTGAAAATAAAATCCTTTCCATAGTAAACAGTCCAGGAAAAAAAAAGTGGGAGGGAGTAGGAATTAACAGAAATGGAATGAGTGGGCTGGTGAGAGGAGGACTTGGAAAAATCCCCTGAAACATCATTTGTATTGAAAAAGAAATAGTCATGGGAGAATGGGAGGAAGGTAATGTAGGAAATCCCATTTCCACCCCCTTTACTTTGAGTCCAGTTTTTAGTCCCAGAGAGAAGCAGGCAGAGAGCATTGTGTTCTGACTGTGCACAAATCATGTGAGCCTGACCTGGGGAGCTACCTCTAGTGGTTCCTAGGAGGGTAATGGAGAAGGACGAGTGCCCTAGACAAGCTTGGGGTGGGCATGGAGCCAGTGGGAGGGGCTGGCTTCCAACTTAGAAGGGAGTTGAACCCCATGTGTGGCTCCCAGCAGGTGCTCAGCCTTGGAAGGCCTAGCCCTAGAAAGGGCTGTAGGGGCAACTGGGGACTCAGATGTGGGAGGAGGAAGAAGAGGTGGTGTCATTCATGCACTCACACCATTTGTGCTCACCCCAACTCTGTGTGATCAGTATTATTATCTCAATTTCCCAAGGTAACTATTCATAAATAGCAAAAGTAGCAGTGGGGGTAGCCTGGTGGCAGCAGAAACAGTCATTGTGACTACTTACCATGCACCTGAGACACTTCTGTAAGCACTTGCAGACTTGAGCAGACATGACCATAGGCTCGTGTCTCCCCCCCGCCCGCCCAATACTGTAGAGCTGTCATTGGGAAGTGCTACCCAGCCAGAGACTGTTTCTGTTTCTAATCCTTCTTACATCTAGATGGGACCCATGGCTTCGTCTCATTAATGGAATGGGAGGGGAGATCATGCATATTCATTCTGGTCCAACATCAATGAGAATCAGCTCTATATTCTCCAACCTCTCTTTCCTGTTGATGGCTGGCTGCACAGGGCTCATTGCTTCTAAGCGAGGGAAACCCACTACACAGAAGTAGCCTGGGCCCCCAAATCACCATGTGAAGGAAAGCCACCAACTAAACAGAAACCATCTTATTCAGCTATTATAGAAATGAAAAATACACTTCTCTTGTGATAAGCTACTGAAATAGCAGGGCATATTTGTTACTTTAAGACATATATGTAGAGTTATCTCATTTAATCTTCAAAACAGCCTGTAGAGGGCAGGTATCAAGAACCCATCTTAAAGGTAAAGAAATCTAAACTCAGAGGTTAAGTGCTTTGTTCAAGGCTACACAGTCACTAAGTGATTCAGCCGGGGTTTGAACCTAGATCTCCCCGACTCCAGGTTCAGAGAGTAGAGTTCCTTCACTGTGACCTTAAAGTGAGGGGAAAGCACAGAACAGATCGTGGGACTTCTGGGGTGCAACTGGTAAGAAGGCCTCCCCTGGCCCCAGAATCAGAACCAGTCTTGAGCGTGGATTTCAGAATGACTTTAGGACTAATGAATCAGAAAGAGAACCTTGCATAGAACACATACTGGGCTTAGGTCCAGGAAAAGGAAAGGCAGGGTAAAGAATGGCATTTTGGGGGACCTTGAACCTGAGTGTCCTGCCCTGGGTAAAGGGGCCTCCATGAGGCTAAAATGAGGACTTGCTTCCAAGAGCAGGAGCGTGATCTTTCCCCTCCAGGGTCCTTCCTCTGAGACATGGAAGACAAGACAAGAAAGACAATCCTAATCATTATAATAGCAGAGGTAATGGTAGAAATAGTAGGAAATGGTACTTACACAGAATTTCCTACGTGCTGGGGACTCTTCCAAGCTTTACATACACAAATTTAGTCCTGAAAGCAGCCTCATGAGGTAGGTGTTGAACGATCTCTATTTACAGAGGAGGAAACTGAAACACAGTTTGTCATACAGCTATTAAGAGAAGGAGCTGGGAGGTGAACCCAGGCACATATTCTGCAATCCATGCTTTCACCTTCAAGGAAGCGTGGAACCGATTCCTGGTTCCCGACTGGGCCAGCACTGTTGGAGATCGGAGTCCAGGTCTGGCCTCTGGCAGAGCCACCTTATAAGACCAATGAGAGGATGGAGATCACCTTTGCCTGGGCTTGGACAAGGCTGACCTTGGTGCCTGTATAGATTTGCCCGTAAGCCTTCCAAGCTCTTGCTTAGTTTTCTTGGGTGATTGTCCCTGAATTTCTGGCTGAATTCATGTGGGGTCTTCACGGGGGCAAAGTCAGTTGTTACTTTTCTTCCCCACCAGGAATGTAGGTAGGCCTTTTAATTCCTCACCTGGGAATTCTTCACTTTGTAGCAAAATCTCAGCCTCTAAGATGACTTAGCCCAGCTCCTTGCCCACCTCTGGAAGTGGCCTCACTCATCACCGGTGTGCTCCGGGAATGCGAAATCACTTTAATATTGGCTAGAGACAAGCATAATTAGGAAGGTAAATCTCCTGGAAAAAAAAATCATATTATGCAAATGTGATTAGCAGTGACTTTTGGATTCTTTGTTTTCTGAGAGTTTCTCTTCCTTGGCACAAATGTGGGCAGTTGGCTTGTGTGTTCACTGGGACAACTCTTACCAGGTGCTCAGGAAATGGGAGCTCATGAACACAGAAGTGGGGAGAGGGAACTGCAGGCCTGGGCAATTGGAAGGGGGATCCCCTATCAATCACCCTTGGGGGTGTCTGTGGGTCTCCGGTCAGAGCCAGTTCCTGTGGAGGAGCCCTAGGGAGCAGCCCTCACTGCTGATAAGGCTCCCAGGAGGGAAAGGGCTTTTTGTTCCAGGCTAGAGCTGAACACACAGCAGAACGAGCTGGAGGTGTGGTCCCAGGATGGCTGGTTCCTAGTGGGGCTCCCCTATTAAGGGTCTGGTGAGACCACCATGGTTTGAGATTATGACCTTGGCTGTGCCTATGTGAACCACCAGGAGGTAGTCAAAGTCTGGCGTGGCTTCATGCCTGCTGGGGCCGTGTGTATTAATTTGCAGCAAGGATGTTTCTTCCCAGGATTGGAACACACAACGGGTTCTGCCAGATTCAGGCGTTCTCTGGAAACCGCTGCGGATGTCACACTCTGACTTTTAGAGCTTCTTTTATAAAGGTGATAATGTTGGGGACGCCTGGGTGGCTCAGTTGGTTGGGCATCTGCCTTCGGCTCAGGTCATGATCCCAGGTCCTGGGATCGAGTTCCCCATCAGGCCTCTTGCTCAGCGAGGAGCCTGCTTCTCCCTCTGCCTGCTCATGCTCTCTCTCCCTCTCTCTCTGACAAATAAATAAAAATCTTAAAATAAATAAAGATGATAATGTTAAAAAAAAAAGAGGCACCTGCTTAACTTATTAAATACCAGGTACTGTGCCTACTTCATTTAATTTTTCTAACAGTTATATGAGGTGGCCACCGTTATGACCCTCTCTCTATTTAGATTAAGAAACAATAGGAGATGATGTTAACTCAGTTTAACTGTGGTCATCAGGTAACAATACATGTTACATCGTTTTGCTGCATGCTTTATCCAGGGCTATATGTTAGCTATATCTCAGTACAACTGGGGGGAAGTCACTGAAAACAAAGAATAGGAAACCAAAGCACAGAATGTTTAAGCAGTTTTCTTCAGGTCCCCTCCGTCAGTAGCAGAGGCAGGATTTGAACTCAGGCTTAGCTTCATTCTGAAGGCTACACTGCCAACCACAAGGGTGGTCTTCCCTATGGGGCATTACGTGAGAGTGAGGTGTAAGTAATGCTCCCCTGCTCTCATATTCCTGTCTCGCCCATGCACACCCCTGACCATGCCCAGATGACCCCAGTGAGTCTTCCAGAAGTTTCTGGAAGCTGGCAGTCCCTCCCTGCTCTACCTGGCAGGGTGGCCCTGTCTCACTCCTGATCACAGTCTGCCTTCTGAGGCTGTTGGACATTTGGGTCTGGAGTGGATTAGGTTTTTATCGGTTCCCTCATAACTTGCCCTCCAGCCCAGCCCCTCTCTGGACTTCTGGGAACCCACCATCTCTTTATGTACCCCCATTTCTCTCCTGTCCCCTTGGAGCTCCTCACCAGAGGTTCCTCAGTGTGGCTCCCTCCCCCACCTCTGGAGGGACCTCAAAGCCTCAGAGATGTTCTCTGAAGACTGACTCCTGCCCCAGATGGGTTTCCACTGGTGGGGCTTGGAGAGGCCAGCACCATGTCTCGGGGACAAGGCTTGGGCTGGGTGTGGAAAACTGCTGCCCCAGCCCAGCCCAGCCCAGGGCCCCAAGTTCTCTGCAGTCTCTCCCAGTCCTCTCTGGCCAGTAAGCCAGGCACACACAGGCTCTTCTCAGACCTTCATTTCCAGCAAACACTGGGTCACCCTTCTCCCTGGGGCTCTTCAGGCCGCTCAGACATGACATGTTCAGAGTTGGCCTCCTCTTGTCCACAGACCTGGTGTTTGACAGCGCTTCACATTCAGGGATGGCATCCATGACCCCTTTCTGTCCCTCACTGCCACATTGAATGGATGCCAAATCTCTCCCAGGCATGCTGTTTCCTCCCTCCTCCAACCATGCTGCTTTGGATTAGCTCACGACTTCTCTCCTGCATTCTTGCAAAGACCTCCAAGGTTGGCACTTGGCACCAGTCTTATCCTGGTTCACTCTGGCACTCCGGCCACAGTTGTCTTCTAACACAATCCATCCGTGGCTCTCTGTTGCCTATGAGGGACAGCATCCAAGGCCTACCATGCCTGGCCTCTCCCTCTCCAGCCTCTGGCCCTGAAGTTCCTCATGGCATGCTCCAGACCAATCTGCTTTTCCTTATTACAGACCTCCATGTCTGTAGTGCCTTCCCCTCTTCCCCCAGGGACAATAGCTGTATCCCATGCTGCCATGTGAACTCTGGTGGCTCCCAGAGCCAGGGCACACCTTCCTCCCCACATCTCTCCAGCACTCTGTTCGCTTCCCTATTACAGCCCAGATTACAACCAGTTATTGCTTTGTACACCTGCCTCCCAATTGGCCGACAGCCCCCGGAGGGCAGGAACACAGGCTTATTTATTGCTGAATCCCCAGCCCAGCAGAGGACCCAGCACATAGTAGGTGCTCAATTAGTGTCGGTTGAATTGAATTTCCTCAGAACTCATGGAATTGATTCAATTTGGAAACAACATTGCATCCGTAGAATTGATTCTTGCTTCCCCCAAGGGCCTGTGATGATACAATTCACCTCCTCATTGGCTTCCCTTTTTAAAAAATCTTTTTCCAGGAAACAAAACTCCCATTTCTGGACAGAACTGAGTTTGTAGACTGTGCGGGAGGGGCAGGAAGCCTTGAAGTGGAGTGGACCTTGCTTTTCCCAGGGAAAGGTGTTTGGCTGCCAAGGTACCCCATCGTGTCACGGAGATGAAAAAGTGGAAGATGCTATATTACTCTCCACAATTGAGCCAGAGGCTAAAAGTAACCTTCCTTCCTCCTGGCTGACAAATAGGGGGAATAAATTACCCAGGCACTAAAAGTTGCATTAGGCAAATAAACATTTCGACAAGAATTATATGTGACATTCAAGAGAAAGCAAATAAACCCTAAGTTATGGGGACCTGTCAAAGCTCTAGGAAAATTAAGTAACTAAAAATCGTTAGAAGCTCTTAAACCTTCCCTGCTCCTGCTCCTGCTGTAGGGGCTCAGAGGGACACCACGTGTCACCTGTCATGTGTCTCCTGAGAAATTCCCAGGTTCCTGGGACCTCAGATCTGGAGCAACCTCAGAGAGCCTCCAGATCAATGTTTTTAAACACTGTTCCATGGAACCCTAGGGTCCTGCTGGAGTCCCAGCAGACAGGGCTCCCATGCCCTCCACCTAGGGAAGCTTCTCTTCAATCTGGGTTCTATGAAAGAGGGATTCCAGGAAGCTCTCTTTTGGTATAGGGTTCTGCTTCTGTGTGATTTGAAAACCACTGTATGTGTGAGCAAACATACACCCGATAGAGAAATCTGTCAGAGCACTTCAGTAAATCATTCTTCAGCCTCTTTTGAGCGCCTCCAACGACAGGGAATCTCATTCCAAGACTTTTAATCAGACCCAGGTGTACCTCCCTCTGCACGGGATTCCCATCCCAGGACTCTGGTGCCAGAGACTCAAGTTTGAATCCAGGCTCTGACACTTACTCACTATTGAACGCCGGGCAGCTACTGAAGTTCCCCGTGTCTCAATTTCCCTATCTATAAAAAGGAGATAGTGCGTATTTGTTTCCTATGGCTGCTGTAGCAGGTAACCACCAACCCTGAGGCTTAAAACAACACAAATTTGTTATTGTACAGTTTTGGAGGTCAGAGGTTCAGACTGGGTCTTAAAGAGTTAAATTAAGAGGTCTCAGGCCATGTTCCTTCCGGAGGCTCCAGGGAGAACTCTTGCCTTTCTAGAGGCCACCTGTATTCCTTGGCTCATGGCCACTTCCTCCGTCTTCACTCTAGTATGGGTCTTCTATGACCTTGTCCTCTTCTCTGACTCAGACCCTTCTGCCTCCCTTTTATAAGACCCATCCAGATAAGCAAGATAACCTCCTCCACTCAGGATCCCTAACCTAATCACACCAGCAAAGTCTCTTGTGCCACGAAGGTGACAGATGTGCAGGTTCCAGGGGTGAGGATGTGGACCTCTTGGGGGGCTATTGTTCTGCCCACCTCAGAGGCCCATGGTGAAGGTTCAGTGAGGAAGCTCACCTCATGAGCACTTTGCATGGAGCCCAGCACACAGATGGAGTTCAACAGATGTAAGTCAAATATTCATCTGTAGGTGACTCACCTTCTCCTCCACACCCTCCTGCAGCTTGAGGACAGAATGTACCAGACTTTGGAATTTAGATGATGGGGGTCTTGTAGGGACTGCTCAGGAATTTGGACTTAGACCTGTGGCTGTAGGCAGCCCTGTGGGGTTGTGAAAGCCAGGGAGGGTCATGACAGATACATTGTTTAGGATGCACTTGTTGACCACAGTGTGGCTTGCAGGAGACGAAGAAGGTGCCAGGGGGATGGGATGGAGGCTGCACCTTAGTCCAAGTGAGATGAACAGGACTGGACCTGGGCTGGGGAGCAGTGTTTCAATTCAAGAACCATTTCAGAGGTGGAGGTGGGAGGGCTTGATTGGTTGGGGGCATGGGGTAGGGAAGAATCCAGGATGACTCCTAGCTTTTGACTTTGGTTGCTGGAGACCAGTTAGCATCATTGATGGAAGATGGGGAGCAGAGAGAAGGAGAAGATTCTAGGGGTGGGGAATGGTGAGCTCAGCTAAGGGCCTGCTGTCTTAGAAATGCCAGTGCTAGGGCAGGCACCTTTGAGGGAGTCAGATAGATGGGTCTGCCTCTTGGAAGAGAAAATGGGGCCAGGGACAGCTTCTGAGAGCCGAGGTGGGACCTGAGAGCCTGCTGGTGGATCAGAGCCCCGCAGTGGGAAGGAGAGGGATGGAGGATGGCTATCGGGAATCCAAGGTGCTCATGGAATGGAAGAAGAGTGGTCAGCGACAGAGGACCCATAGCCATGATGGGGGAGGCCCAAGAATGCAACCCCTCAAACTCATCCACACACAGCTGGACCTGCCAGAGGACTCTCAGCCATGTCTATACACCGGGAGCCACACTTGGGTGGCACAAAACATCCCTCCCATTTGCGAGGAACTTACAGGTGTAACCAACAGCACCACATCGTTGGGTTTAATCTGTAGAACCGACGTGCTCTAGAGGGATTTACCTCTTCACTTTTAAGATGAAGATGTCGAGGCTCCACAAGGCCCGGAGACTTTCTTGAGGCCATAGTGAATAGAGGTCTGAGCAAGGGTTTGAGTCCATGTCTCCTGACTGCCGCGGGCTCTAAAGCCTTCGTGCAGACCCCATGCATGTGGACATTCCAGGCTGCCCAGTGACAGGCCTTCTTCAGCTATGTTTTGAGTGAGGCTGAGACTTGGCTCTGTGCTCAGACTACAGACCCAGGCCCTGGTGCAGAGCATCCCTTGGGAATTCCAGGAATAGGTGGGAAGCCCCAGGGCCCCAGGTGTGTTGGGAGCCTGGAGACTTACAGAGATGGGGAAAGAACTTCAGACCCAAGACCTTTTCTTTTCTCAGAGGAAAGGAAGGTCCCACACTCCACAGTCTTAGGCATCTCATCGACGTCCCACCCATGAGGAGCTGACCGTGGAAACTGTCTTTGGAACCTTAAGGTGGGATCTCAGGGCAAGGGTCCTAAACAGGGCTGGCCTCCAGCCTTCCAGAATGTCATAGTCATTTATAGTAATAGGGCTTCTAACATGTGCTAGGCTCTATTCTGAGTGCTTAACATAAAGTAACTCAGTGAATCTTGGAACACTGAAAAAATAAAAGAGAGTTAAAAAAATAAAAAAAAATACATGTTATTAAAAAAATAAAACCTTAAAATGTAAAAAAAAAAAAAAAGTAACTCATTGACTCCTCACAATGGCTCTGGGAAGTAGATACTACTGATATTCCCCATTTTAGGTGAGGGCCCAGGTGTACTGGTCGCCGGGCCACTTCTGCTCATCCCTATGATGTTAGGGACAGAGAGGTAGGAGGCAGGACCACCCAGCCTAGCTTCTCCTCCCCTTCGTTGGATCCATTTTGGTCTTTCATTCCCACAAGGCAATGGGAGGGGAAGGAGGAGGTCACAGGAGCGTGGGCCAGAGTTGGGCAGAGTTCTCTCCAGCAGGAATCAGGACTCTGGGACATCTTCTTCTTCTTCTTCTTCCTCCTCCTCCTCCTCCTCCTCCTCCTCTTCTTCTTCTTCTTCTTTAAAGATTTTATTTCGAGGCACCTGGGTGGCTCAGTGGGTTAAAGCCTCTGCCTTCAGCTCAGGTCATTATCTCAGGGTCCTGGGATTGAGCCCTGCATCAGGCTCTTTGCTCAGCAGGGAGCCTGCTTCCCTTCCTCTCTCTGCCTGCCTCTCTGCCTACTTGGGATCTCTGTCAAATTAAAAAAAAAATTATTTATTTAAGAGAGAGCAAGTAAGAGAGAGCACGAGAGGGGAGAAGGTCAAAGGGAGAAGCAGATTCCCTGCGGAGCTGGGAGCCTGCGTGGGCTGGGAGCCCGAGTGGGACTCGATCCTGGGACTCCCAGACCACGACCCGAGCTGAAGGCAGTCGCTCAACAAACTGAACCAACTGAACCAACAGACTGAACCCCTCTGGGACACTTTCTGACTCTGGGCAGCACCAACCACCCCCCCACCCCCACTCCCACCCCCCACCAAGCCTCTCTAAGCTTTAATTTCCTTATTCACAGAACAAGACAAAGTGTTCCTTCTTCCCACTGGGGTGGTGGTGGTGGTTGTCCCCTCCCAACTCTCCTCCTTTATCACCATCTTCTCAGCCAGCAGGGACCATTACCTGCAGGCCAGGACCTGTTCCAGGTGCTTCTCATCATTGCCCCTTTCCCCCTTCCCTGCAGCCCTGCAAAAGAGGCATTAGGATCCCCCCCACTGACAGAGGAAGCCACTGAGGCGCAGAAAGGCAAAGTCACTTCCCCCTGGCCCCCCAGCCTGTAAGTCACAGTCAGGCCTGGACACAAGCCTGAGATGCTCCACCACACTGTCACCCAGGGATCGGGTCTGGCACCCAGCAGGCACTCAGCACACACGGGTTTCCCTTCTCTTCTGCTCAATATTCCCTTGGCAAAGGCCTCCCTCCTCCGAGTCCTCCCTGCCAAAAGCCACGGGCTTTCTGTTGGAAGCTAAAGATCCCCGTAGGCCTGAAAATGGGGCAAGGGGCCCCTGCTCGCCTCCCCCTCCATTCTCCTGCAGCCCCATTGGGCACCCCCACCCCAGGGACCCGCCTTCCTCACGAGCATCTTTGCCAGCTCCCCGGAAATTTGGAGCCCCTCTACAGCAGGGAATCTAAATTTAGACCCCGTGCTCTGTTAACTCTGTGAATAATGCTAATTAGCATAACAATTCCTCCTGCAATTAAGTTGGGGAGGGGGTGAGGAGGTGGTACTTGGCCCAAGAGGAAATTACACAGGGAGGCCTCCCTTATTGCTAGTTTTGGGAGGCCTCACTCAAGGTGTCTACTTGGCGTGGCTCTCTTCTTGGATGGCTGGATCCAGAAAATGCCCATTTGGGGTGGAGGGAGGGAGTGTCAGTCTCTAACCTTATTGTGATGTGTTATTGGTGCGTGTATCGGAGTGCAGCTTGGGGCCCTGCCTGGCAGTGAATTAGGTTTTATAAGCAAGCTGTCACCTGCTCTGAAGGGTGTGAAAAACTTATGAACTGCATTGTCCTGGAAACCACAAAATAGCACCTCCTCCCTGAAGTAAACACATAAGTTTGGGAAAGAAAGTTAAAATGAAGTTATATTTGGAATTTAGATTTATCCATTTCAGAAGATTTGCCAATGCTCTTGTTTGACCCAGCAATGGCAAGTTGCCTAGTTGGGGGTCAGGATCACCCTCCAGTCCAGAAGCCACCAGCTGAGCCCCGAGACTCCACCTGCTGCTTCCATCCTTCCCTGGAGGATGTCAGGAAGTCCGACGCCTTCACTAGCTGGGCCAAGGTGTGGCCTTTCCCTGGATTTCTTGAATACTTTCATGGCCTTTTTTTCTCCCCAGACTCTACCTCCATTCTCATCTCCCTCTCTGGGCATTCTGAGTAGCATAGAACAGAGAAGGACTCTCCTCCATTGTTCTGGTGACTATAACTCTACTGATTCAGCCCAACTCAAGGTTACACTTTTGTCAGCAGCTGTATAACTCTCTTGGCTCATTCGGAGCTGTGGACATCTAAAAATGCAATGAAAGTCTTCCTTCCTTCCTTCTTTCCTTCCCACGTTTCCTATTTGTGTTAGGTATTTTGCTACTCTCTGGGAATATGAGTGAAAGATGAATCAGACCTAGTCCCAGCCTTGGTGGAAGGCACAGACTACACGGGGAGAGGGAGAATGGGCATGGGCTCCAGTATGAGGGGCACTAGGAGGGAGGCAAGTGTGAAGGGGACCCCTGGGGAAGCCTGCCCCTGGGGACGTGAGGTGAACTGGACCTGGAAGGATGATAGGACTTTGGCAGCTCGTGTTCACAAGACCTTCTGCCAGTTCAAGTCCTTCCATCTTTTGTGACGGAGACTCTAGTCTAGTAGGGGCAGGATGTTAGGCGGATCTTCATGAAAAGCTGTCTTGGTGCTGGACCATCCGTGGTGAGCCTGGGATGTGCCATCCAAATAAATGAGCTCCCTGTCTTGTTTTGGGCCATCCACAGAATTGACCCAGGTGCCCTAGTATGTTCTATCTGTGCCACTCTGGAACATTATAAAGAGGAAAGGGCCAGTCTGAGAATCTTTGGCAAGTTTGTTCAGTGGCTCAGTTGCACACATCGATTCTTCTGTCCTCACTTGCCCCCCAGTGGCCTCCTACCCGTTCCCTCACTGGGGGTTAGCCCTGCCCCTCTTCTGCCTGCTGCCCTGACCACTCTCCTCCTTCTGCGTGCTTACCTAGCTGTCCCTTGGTGCCCTAGGATTTATCAGTGCTGCGTGTTGAGGGCTTTCTCCTTTCCAGGCTCTCTGCTAAGTGCCTGGGGACACGGAGTCCTTGGAGGTAGATACCGTTCAGTTCGGTCAACTTGTTAGCTGGGACTGCAGAAGTTTCTATTGCTAACCCAGGGTTCCCGGGTCGGGAAGTGGGAGAGCTGGGATTTGGTACCGCTCCCCATCCACGCTTCCCTTTTCCTCAGGGAAGAGCCCTTGGACAGAGATTCAAGTTCCGTACTCACTTCAACGGCTGTCACTTCCGGAGCCTGAGAGCGACTGCTAGGTCGTCGGACCCATGTTCTCACTTACAGGCTGCTGAGAGGCACATGACCCGCTGTGGAGCAGACACTCGGTCTGACCTATATCCCGGCACACAGTCTAACGTGGATAGGTGAATACAAAAGCCGGAAGTCCAGCGCAGCCCTGAGCTCTGAGCTGTCTGATTCTCCCTGCCCTCTGGGGCCAAAGCCAGGGCAGAGGCAGGCAGACCAGTCTTCCGTGAGAAGCAAGACCACATCCTTCCTTGTGAAGACAAGGCCCACTGAAGAGAACTGGGCAGATGGGATGACGGTTGGTGTGCACGCACGTGTGCGCACACACACACACGTGAGGGCTGGTACCCTCTGCATCGCCATGCAGAGCGAGCTGCTGGCTCTCGGGGATGATGGATGCCTCTCCATGTGTCGCTCAGCTCTGCCTCCCTCCTTACTCTGCACGCAGGGCTCCCTGAGTAAATGGCTCTACCCGGCTGCCTGGCAGGGGTGGTAGGAGGGACTGGGGGAGGGAGGGAGGAGTAGAGCCATTTGTCTGGGGCACTGGGAGGGGAGCTGGCCACTTACGGCTGTGATGGATGGCGATTCTGCTCTGCCATCTGTTGGGGCTGGCAGGCTGCTTGGCATAGTTCTGCACACCTGGCTGGGGCATCCCTGTGGAGCGAGGCCCGCCTTGGCTGGGGCCTGGGGACCAGGCTCCTGATGCCCTGGGACAGGAAGCTGACTGGGAGGAGCTCTCCCTCCCTGAGCCCCAGTGAGGGAAAGATGACACATACTCTGACCAGAGGACCTGGGAGCCAGTCCTGCCCACCCCACCCACCTGCTTTCTTTACCAGTAGCCCAGGGCCTCCGTGAAGAGAAGCAGGGTCACCCCTGGGCATCCCTGGGCCAGGCAGAGCCCATCGGAACTCACTGGTCTACTTTCCTTGGTAAGGAAGGTGTGCACAGCCCCAGCACTGCATTTAGTCCACGCGTGCTGAAGAGAAACAAAGCAAGTTGGGCCACACTTCTCACCCAGCCCCTGTGAGCATGGGGCATAATGATGCTTTCAAGGTCAGCCAGCTGATTGCATGGAAGACGGAAGGGAGGTGTCTTGGCCCTGCCAACCACACTGTCTCTGGGCTGTGCCTACCCTCGAGGATTCCAGAATGTTCACGTTGTCAGGGTCCCTGGAGGTCAGTGACTCAAAGTCATCGAATCTACAGGTGGGAAGCCCACATGCAGAGAAGGAGGCCCAGACCTGCAGCAGCCTATCTTTCCTGTTCTAACTCTCCCTCTCTTCCCAGCTGGCCTTGACCGGGGGCCCAGAACTAGACCGTGGCTGCCAGGCCCTGCCTTAGTGCTTGGCCTCCCTTGGTTGCCCCTCCTCGGGGCTCTGCTGCTCCCCACAAACCTTCATCTGCCGGGCTTACCTCATTCTCTCCTGCAGGTCACACCGTATGGGCTCCAGCCTCTTCCTAGGAACTACCTCATTGCCCACATCAAAGTCCAAACCCCATGACCATGGGGCCCCCTCCTCCAGGACGAGAAGGGCAGCGTTGGGGGAGCTCGTACAGTGCCCGGCTCAGGCCGACTGGGGGAGGCACGGTGGAGCCTGGAATCTGGTCCTCTAGGCCGGTCAGCGATGAGCTGACCTTCAAGCTCAGCCCTGGGTGGAGTTTAGATCGAAAAAAAGAAAAACAGAAAGTGGGACATTTTCTGCAGCCCTGAATCTTCAGGGGCAAACCCACAGCTGGTCCAGGCGTAGGAGCCGGTCCACTTTACAGTAGAGACAGGGACGCTTCAGGTGGAAGAGACGGTGTGAGCAAAGGCATGCTAGTGAGAGAGTCAACAGAAACCACAACACTTTTTGTTCGGTTGAAAGTAAAACAGCAAAGAGCCATCACCTGCTGTCCCTGCCTTCATGGAACTGCTTCGTTGCAGAGAGGAGAGAAACAATACAAGGGAGAGAACAAAATTCCCCTAATTCAGAGGGAATTAAGAAAGGAGGACACGATATTGCTGCAACCTGGCAGGACTTCTTGGAGGAAGTGGCATTTTAACTTCTGGGTCTTTCTGGATCCTCCTTTCCTGTAGGATTTGGGGACAAGAGGCAAGAACACTCTCAGGGACCAGGGATAGCAAATAGAGGGTATCAGCCACCTTCTCTCCCAGCTCTGAAAAAGGAAGGGAAAATGCTTCTGGCCCCGTGTGTGTCTGCGCTGGGAGGCTCATTCCTCCAGAGTGCAGTCTTGGGACAACCTTGGGAGACACAGTATTGTTTCCCCTGCCGCCAAAGAAAGGGAGGCTCAGAGAGGTCAAGTGATTTGCCAGAGGTCATGGAGCCTGGAGGTGGCAGATTGGGGACGGCACAGGCCAGGTCTCTGACTCTAAAGACAGCCGGTGCTTTTCCGGCACCATTAACACCCTGTGGGAGACTCAGCCCCTGGCAGGTAAGTGGAGCTGCCTGCAAGGCAAGGGGTTGGTTCCTCCGGTGGCCCTGGCCACCAGAGATGAGCGCTGAAATGCCAAGCCTGTTTCTCAACGTGACAGTTGGGCTTTGTTTGCGGGGCTCCTGTGGGCTGCAGCGCTCCTATGAGCTGGGGAAGTCAGGTGCCCCAGAAAAAAGCAGGAGCATAATTTGGCTCCTCTTAATTGATTTGCAAATGTACTGAAGAATGGTGGTAATTCCTGTAAATTTTACTCTCATTCAAATTCTGGAGGTAAACATAATGAGAGAGGAAAGTCAGCATCACATAATGGAGGAAGAAAAAAGTCTAGCATTTTATTTTTACCCTGGGCCCAAGGAAGGCAAATTCACTATGAATACCTCATTATTTGAATTTCAAATATTTCTCACGAGTTGAGCACAAAGGAAACTTAAAAAAAATATTAACACACATTCACACACTTTTATACCCTGAGCCATTTCTCCTCTTGAATATGTGACTCAGACTGTCCTAGTTTAGGTTATAATAGCACGATTGCAAGAATCAATCAGCACAAGATAGAGGTGTTTACTCAGAAGCGCTTAGAAAGGACACCACTCAAAAGAACATTAATATCTTAAAACATTGAAATTATCTTTACCAAAGAGCGTTAGCTAGAAGCATTAATATTTGGGAGTTCTCTTTTGCTTACAAAGTGTGTACATGCAGATAAGCCCAGAGGTCAGGGTGTAGAGGAAAGCGAGGAGGTATTTTCTTCAAATGAAGGCGCGGCATGCTGGAAAAGAGCTCCAGAACTGGATTCCTGGGGCACCTGGGTGGCTCAGTCATTAAGCGTCTGCCTTCAGTTCAGGTCATGATCTCAGGGTGCTGGGATAGAGCCCCACATCAAGCTACCTGCTCCGCGGGAAGCCTGCTTCTCCCTCTTCCACCCCCCACCCTCGCTTGTGTTCCCTCTCTGGCTGTGTCTCTCTCTGTCAAATAAATAAATAAAATCTTAAAAAAATAAAAAAAGAACTGGATTCCTTCCTTCCTTCCTTCACTCAGATGTGCTTATTTAGCAGTGTAGTCTACAAATTAAACCCCTGGGCTTTGCAGTCAAGCAGACCCAGGTGAAAAGCCCTGCCGAGCCACTTGATTAACTGTGCCACCTGAGTGAATCATTAAATTACCCAGGACCTCAGTTTCTACACCTGTAAAATGGGATTAATAATAGTGTTAGTCCAGGAGTGACCTTTCAACACATTCAGCATGGGACCAGAACAAAGTAAGTCCTCAATAAATAGTAGTGATTTCGTTGCCTTTCCCATCAAGTGTTTGTGTATCAGGGATGCTGAGCGGAGACAAAGGATAAATGAGATGGCCGTGTATCTCTCCTCCTGGAGTTAATCATCTAGAAGGGTAAAGGGGCAATTATAATCATGGTGCTCAAAAGACTGGGTCTGGATGCTGGCTGAACCTAGCCCTTTGCTGTGTGACCTGAGAAAGCCACTTAACCACTCTGGTCCAGAGTCCTGTATCTGTGACATGGTCAGGAAGCTCTAACCTGCTACTTAGGGAGGTGTGAAAACCAAGGAGATAAAGCACAAGAGATCTTGGAAACAAGAGTTCTACTGTAGCAAGGTGAGATCCAAGCTGGGGAAACGCGTGTTCTGGTGCGTTTAACCCCTTCTGAACCAAGGACCCAGGTGGAATCAGGAATGAACACCAAAGAATTCTCTTTCTTCTGGGTCTGGTTTTCCGGGACTCTCTGGGTATAATTGACTGACCTTATGTGATCCATCATACTAGGGGTTCTAGGAACCTAGGGAACTAGGAGTTCGTGCGTTATTCTGAGGACAGTGCGGCGTCAGTTTGAGATCAGACTGGGTTTAGGAAGCCTGTTCTGGGTGTGGATGGAGGGTGAGCCAGAGGCGTGAGCAGGGAGACAGAGGGCTCAGAGAGAGGTGGCAGGGACTGGGGCCTTGACCCGCTTTGGTTAGGCTCCTCTGAGCCCTTCTCTGGATTAGCCTTAACCCTGGTTTGCTACCCTTGGTCTCTGAGCCTAGTTTTACTAAGAATCCTGCCAAAGCCACGTAAGTAAGACTCCTGCCTCCTTCACTACCTAACCAAATTCCTCTTAGTCATTTTCCACACCTGCCCCACCATGCTCTCACCTTGCCCTTTGGCTATAAATCCCCAATTTCTCCTGCCATATTTGGAGTTGAGCTCAGCCCTGCAATTTGACTTACACACGGGGCAAATTCTGCACCAAGCAGAAGACGGGCCGGAGGGAGTCGGGGGGAGAGAGCATGCTTTAAAGGTAGGGTAAGTAAGACTGGTTGCAGGGCAAGGACAGGAAGACGTCATCGGGACCCATCGCAGGCTTCCCAGGGGAGCCGCGATGTGGAATGGGCGAGGGCATGTGGCTTTTGGCACAAGAATGCCAAGTTCGGTTTTGGATTGTTGGATTTGGCCCAGTTTGCCTTTGGGACCTCCCCTTTGTGCTTCTCCACCTCGTTCCCAAGACGACCACCGAGTTCCATCTGGGCCTGCTACCTCTTAGCAGTTCCCCCTTCCCCTTCCCAAAACTCCTGTGCCTCATTCCCTCGAGAAGCCGCTCTCCCTGGTGTCAGGTGCCTAATTTAAACAGCAAATCTGGGCTAACACACACAGCTCCTCTGCTCAGCTGAGGTATTTGCATTTTAACAGGGACAGTTAGGAGGTAATTTCTTTACCCCAAAGACAATGAAATGAGGTTTCAGAGGACACAGACTAATGGCGGAGGAAAGATTTCCAAAGCAATGCCAAGAGCTTGGGCCTGGAAATCAAGTAAAATGGAGTTGAAATCCAGGCTTGGAAGAGTGCTTTCTCTAAGGCTGGCTGCTTTGGGCTGTGCCTTTTTCAAGGAGCTGACCTATCATACCTGGGCCTGTCCCTCAACTTTTGGGGCCTCGTGGGGCCTCATTTCTCATTTGGAAGGGGGACGGCACATGCCTCAACAGGCACATGTATCTTCCCCATCCTAGTAAGTGTGTACTCATTCCCACCCCGCTCCCCAACACACACACTGGTCCTCTCCCTTATGGGTGGCCACCGGCTCACTCCACTCCTTTCTCTCCCTTGACCTTTCTGTGTGCCGGGTGTTTGGTCTGAATCTCCAGTGTAGCAGAATTCCAGCTGGAAAGCTTGTTGTTTCTAAAGATGGGTGAGGAGGCCCACCCTTGTTGCACTGCAAGGCAGGAGCAGCGGGAGCCAGGGCTCGCAGAAGGCGGCCCTATAATTAATCCCCCAGCCCTCGCCACCATTGTCTCTTCCCTATTGAGATCGGCCAATTAGCAGTTGTGCACTCCTCTGTGTGGCAGCCACTTATTAGCGAAGACAAAGGCAGCATTGATTCCAATTTGTCCTGCACTTGGCTGTCTCTAAAGTTAAAGATTGCATTTGGGTATCAGTGCTGGGGAAGAAAACACAGGGGCAATGCAGTGAGAGTGCCTAAAATTAGTTGAAATAATTTTAGCTCTATTGTGAATGGCTAAACTGAATATAAACAGAAGAGAGAAGAAAAATCTTTGTAATGTTAATTACCATAAGCATTAAGTACCCCAAAATGAGGTGTACAATTTGTTTGGTGACACTCTGATAATTAAATCATTTTCTCCCATTGAGGCTCCTTGCAGGTTTATGCAGAGCCTGGCTCTTCCTGAGTGGTTTTCTCTGGCTCCAAGGGGTACTCAAAATTCTGTTTCCCACGTTTCTGAGTCTGCAGTGTTGCTCCAGTCCAGGCGAGTTGGGCTATGTTACTGCTCACTTGAGTAATCACTCAAGTAATTACTAGGTCTTGGTTGAGCCTGAGCCCACAGAGGATGAGCTGAGTTAGAGGTCTGGGCTGACGTGGACAGGAGGACTGCTCACTGCCCATCCATCCGTCCATCCATCCACCCATCCATCCACCCATCTATTCATCTATCCATCTATCCATCCATCTGTTGGTCTGTCCATCCTTCCATCTGTCCATGTTCGTGTATCTTTCTGTTGATTCATTCAACCAGCATCTTCTTTTGTGCAAGGCATTGAGGATACAGAGAGAAATAAGATACGGTTCTTTTTCTCAAATATTCTTGTTGGGGAGGAGGAGGGTGACAAATGCATAAAGAACCTCTTATAACACACTGTCAAAAGCCCTATGACAGAGGTAATAAGAAAGTATTTTGAAAGCATCATTGTGAGAAACGTTCATTTTGCCCAAGGAGTCAAGGAAGACTTCTCAGAGGAGGTGACATTAGAAGGGGCACTTAAAGGAGGAGTAGGCGTTTGTTGAGTGGGAGAGTGGGAGAAGGGACAACCCCACCAGAACGGACTGGGCAGAAACAAAGGCCCAGGGTTTGGCAGACTTTAGTGAGGGTGAGAAGGCTGGTTTAGGAGGAGAAGAGGGTGAATGAGGGCAGTGGTTGTAAGAGAAGTGGCAAAACCATCCCTGATAATGATGCATTTATTGAGCACTTACTATGTACCTAGCACTGTGCCAAACGTCTTACCCCCCTTATCTCATGTCATCCTCCCCTCCAGTCTACCCCGAGATGATTGTCTCCTCCTTATATAAGGAATTCTGGGACTCAAGAATCTACAAGGCTGGGAAGACTGATGACTCGCAACTGACACATCCTGTCAGACTGTGGGCCCGACAGAGAAGAGCTTCGAAGCTAAGGAGCTAGGCTTCCTTCTGCAGCTGCTGTGGACATGTGTCCAGGAGAAGAAGACACTGATCTGGAGCTATCCACTTCATCCAGTTAAGGAAAGAGGGGGTCCATCCATTGTGGGCATAGGCGGGGTGGTTTTGCTGCCTGCTTAGTCCTCTTCTTGGCTCTCTTCTTGATTTTTTTGTGCCATGTACTTGCACCGATCCAGGCAGGGAGAAGGTGATTGTGTGCAAGTCACTCTCCGTGAAGCCCTTTCTATACGTGATCTCTTCTTGCAAAATGGGTCTTAATGTCCCATTAATACTGAGAAGGCTCAACGCTTAGAGAAGTCACATGACTTGGCCAGAATGTCATGGTCCTGGACTCTTACCGGCTCGAAAGCAAAAGTGACTCTCTTCCAACATTGGCTTCCTTCCTGTTTCATCATAAAACTCACCCGTCCTGTATCCTTGTGGAAATGACATGGTTTGGAGGGAAGAGGGCTTAGAGAATTCTCTCCAATATCTCAATGTCCCAGTGGGATGTGGGGCCTGGAACCCAAAGGGAGCATGATCCGAAGGTGGCCTGACCAGGACTGAGCCAGGTTGGGGGTGGAGGGTCCACTGCCTCTGAGGTGACACTGTGCCCCTGCCAGCTACCATCCCATTTACTTTTCTCTCTTGCATGTCAAAACTTCCTGAAAGGCTTTCTTTGATTGTGGACTCCAATCCTTTACCCCCCATGCTCTGCTTCGCCCTCTCCAATCAGGCTCTGGCCCCATCACTCCATGGTCAATCAATTTCATTAGGCTCATTAAGGAACTCATGGCCATCTCCCCCTCCTGTAGCCCCTCATCTCAAGGGTCTCTGTTGTGGTGTACCCTGTCTCTCTGGCTCCACTCTTGCCTGCTTTCCTCCCTGTGCTCAGATCCCTCCTTCTGGGCTGGATCTTTTTCTCCTCCAGAACTCTGTTTCTTGTTTTGCTCCTTCACTCACAGTGCTCCAGACCCTGGTTCTTTTCTTCTCCTCTCCTCTCACAGTAGGTTCCTTTTTCTTTTTTTTAACCACAATTCATAGTAAGAGAGTCATTTTATGTTCCATCACATTAACCACTCCTATATACCACTGAAACAAAGCATTACAAAACCATACATTAATCCTTACTAGGAGAAAGGCATGCTGGTATTTTCCTTCTGTTCTCTTCTATTTTATTTCATTGGAAAAAATACTGGGTCTTGACCCACTAAACCAATTTTGCAACCCACCAATAGGTTTTCGCCCATCATTTGGAAAACACGGCTCCAACATATCAAACATGCTGCACCTCAGGCCCTTTGCACTTGCGGTTCCCACCACCTAGAATGTTCTTTCTTTGGAGAGTCTCACAGCTGCCTCTTTCTTTTCTTTCAAGTTTCAGATCAAACATCTTCCTCAAAAAATCCTGCCCTCACTACCCCATCTGAAGTAACTAACGGAATTACCTCCTCTTTCTCCCTCCCATTATCTGCTCATCCATGCTATTTGAAGTTTTTATTATTCTTTTTTATACATTTACTCTCCATGATCCTGCCCTAGAGGAGAGCACTTATCTAGTTTTTTCACGGATATGGCTTCAGTGTCTAGAATAGATGTGACAAACAGTAGGTGCTTAACGTGTGCTTGTTCATCAAGTGATAAACTCTGGCTCTATTTGGGCAGCGGCCAGCCACACACACTCGTTGAGCAGTTGTGCCAATCACTGAGTCATATCTACGGGACATCTAGGTCTTATGTGGTGACCTGCAAAAACACTCACAATGGAGAATCATAGAAAATGAGCTGACAGACCAAGTTCAAATGTAAAACAAGGTAAGTAAACAAGAGAGCCAGTGTGTGTCAGTTAGGCTGGCTTTGGCTACAAGTATTTAACAATGAGCCTGTTTATCTGACATACCAGCAAGTCCAGTACCCACATTCCTTCTGTCTCTGTCCTGGTATCATTTGGGGTGTGTGTGTGTGTGTGTGTGCGCGCGCGCGCATGCACGCCTTATCCTTAGGCTAATAGCACTTTAAGGGATCAAACCCAGAGATCACGATGCCCCAAAGAAGGAAGGCCACCTCTTCCTAGGACAGTAGAAAAATTTTCAGATATGCCCCATTCCCCCAAGCTCACTACTTCTTATTGCCTGGAATTAGGTCCCTTATCTACTAAGCCAATCACAGATAAGGGGAATGGAATTTCACGGCTGGCCAATACAAATCACAGGGCTGGAATGAATCATGGGGCATTGGGGTGACATACATACCATGAAATACCCAGAAATATACATCATGTGGTCCCATACTGCTGCTAGAGGTGGGCTGTGAAATTAATTCTGAGTTTCCCAGCAGCCAAGGCAAAACAGGGAAGCCAAACTGTTTACATTTTTACAGTTCCCTTATGTTTTAAATAACTCAGGTGCTTAGAAGAACCCCAGCTTTTTCTGAAACTGAAATCTGAAAACTTCTGCTGTTGGGTCTTTATAAGTACCACCTTGTGATGGGCCATTTCCAGGCCGTACTCCCATGCTCAGCGCTGTAGCGGACTGCGTATGACTATTTCTTACAATGCCTCAGTGCAAACTAAAGGAAATTTTTAAAGCCTTAGCACAAAAGTACAATTTAAAAAGTCATTCAGGGGCAGCAGAGAGTTTGAGGTTGTATTCTCTGGCAAGGACCTATGTGCAGATTTTCTCCAGTATTCATGTGTTTTGACAGTTGGCAGAGTAGGTGGGACATTTTTTGAATAGGAATTGAGGAGCCTAACCAGCACATGTACCCGAGTAGATGTCACAGATGTGAGGGTTGTCACATGCTGTCTCCCCTGTGCTTGTGAAATTGATACTTTAACCCTGTGGTCAGGGCTTCATCCCTAACTAGGGTGACCACGTCCCAGCATTCCATCTTTCAGTTGGTGTCCTTTGTACTCTAAAATGTGATCCACCTTTCAGAGAAATTATATGGCCTCTCTACAGCCATCCCAACTGGAGGTGACCTTGCTAGCCCTCCAATCCAGCTGAGCCTCTGAATCTTGAGTCTTTACAACATATGCTTCCTCCTCCACCTGCAGATCTGATAAAAAAGATGCCATCCCTGTCTTTATTGAAGGCCTACAGGTGAGAAGCAGGTACAGAACTATGGGATGCTGCCGTGTGTGTGTGTGTGTGTGTGTGTGTGTGAGTGTGAAGGGGAGGGTGAGAGTGTGTGAATGTTCTTCTGTGTGTGAAGGCACTTCAGCATGGGTGTGTCCTGACTGAGCCCGTCTATGTGTGTGATGGCGTGGCATCCACATTTGAATATCTGTGCAAGTCCTGTCCCTTTAAATAAGCCTTCAGCCAAGGTCAGATCGTGGGTTTCCTTCTTTTTGCTAGGGCAGCAGACTCCGAACCTGACCCTAACAGCCTCTGTTCCCTTATTTTCACATCCCTCCAGCGGAGTCTGGCTGGCCTATATGGCTCAATGAACAGAGAGAGTGCAGAGAGCTGGGGCTGTGTTGTGTCCTGTCCTGTCCTCCGTCTCGGGAAGTCTGGAAGGTTCCTCTTCCGTGTGTTTTGAAGTCTGAGCTGGGAACCACACTGGAGAGACCATGTGGAGAAGATGACCCGGGACTCCCCAGAGGAGAGCCCCAGCCTGCAGCCACTCCCTTCAAGCACAAGGCATGGGAAGGAGCCGCCTGCAAATTCCAGCCCAGCTGAGTCCCCAGTCCCCGGATGACTGCCGGCATTCCTGGCTGAGCTTTTGTGAGCAGAACCGCTCAGCTGAGCCCCGTCAAGTCTCAGAATGAACCCTCCATGAACTGGGTGCTGGCTTGAGTGCCTCATTTTGGGGGTTTTGCTAGCCATACTAGAGAGTTGTGATACTTGGGTATCTCTCTTTCTCCCTAGCTGCACACAGGAAAGGGCTGCTGAGCTGGCTGGGGTTGGGGGGTCAGTGAGGGGTTGTGGGCAGACAAGGTCCTGGAGAAGGCAAAGCCTCTCCACCCTCTCTTACTCCCCTTCTGTCCTGCTTTTTTTTTTTTTTTTCCTTTTTTTTTTCTCTTCTCATCCAGCCAGCATGGGAAGGAGCCCAGGGCTCAGGTCTGCCACGGTCAAAGCAGACGGTAGATGGTTGGTGCTGGGGTCTGGCCTGTCAGTGCCCTCGGAGCAGGGTCGTAGGCCTGTTGGAATTCCACCAGCATGCCACCAGGCAGACAGGCATCTGCTTAAGTGGATAATTTCATCAAGGGGGAGAGGCAGTCTGCACTGTGCCTGGAATCCTAATGGGGGAGGCCACGCAGAGAACACACAGAAACTCGGGAGTATGGTAGTTGGACCCCAGCTAGTGCCTAACCTGTGATCCCTGACCTGAGATTCAGACCCTTCTGAACTCTGCAATCAGAAGAAAGCAAGAAAGCAAGAGAGAAAGAAAGCAGATTTGGGATCTACGGACACAAATGTCCACGAGCCTCCTGGAAAAACTTGCCTTAAGAGAAGAGGGGAGGAGGCGATACAATTAGCTCAAGGCAATAAACCAGCTGGGTAGGGAATGCTGAGCTGGGTAGGAGGGTTCTCTTGCTGGGGTCCCCAGCACAACCTCTGTTGCTTTAGTTCCGGGGCAGAGAAGCCCCGGATTTCTCTGCTTTCTTGGGCTGCAAGTAGGAGAAGCCCACTCGAGCTGGCTTAGGCAGAAAAGGATCTGTGTTGTACAGATACAGGGAGGCTCCTGGGAGCCAAGGGTAGGGTCGCAGTTAGCCCGGGAGGGCAAGAACCAGGAGCTCTCCCGTTGTTCATTTCTGCTTCCTTCTCATTTTGCTGCACTTGGCCTTCCTCTGCTTCCTCACGCCCAGAGTGCAGCAGGACCCCTCTCAGACCCAGCATTTATTTGTGGCCACCTACAGAAACAGACTGGTATATGGCCTCTGTCCAAATGCCCAGGAGAGAGATCTGACTGGCCCGCAGGGGCAGGTGTCTCCTCTCACCCTGTCAGCGAGGGTTGGGGGCATAGCCCGGCAATATTCCAGACGTGGCTTTGGGGCCAGTCTGTGTGCCCGAAGAAGTGATTTCCAGAGCAGGCTGGGGCAATCTCTGACTTCCAGTTTCCTGAGTTATGCACTGTGCCCACCGTCACTGTGACACCCTGAGCATTCAGGGCATGGGCTGCGTGGGCTGGCCTGGGATCCTAGTGACACAGGCAAGACACCTGGGGAGTAAAACTGAAGAAAGCCTTCACCCTGAGAGCTGCAGGAGGAAGCTTCAACTTCAATGTGGCACGCTGATGTTGGCGGGGGTGGAGTTCATTTGCCTCCCTGGAGTCCCATCCTCATTGAGGAGCACCTGTACCCCCCACTGCATGCAGCGCTGGTGGCCCGGATGCTAGCGTGCTCAAAGCAGTCATTGGAGGCCCACAGGGTAACACATTGCCCTGGGAGGGTGTAGGGGGCACCTCTGTCATGTGTGGGATTGGCAGCACTAGGACATCATTTCCATGAGTCATAAAGTAGCAGAGGCCACACGGTGGCCCTAGTGTCCATGACGGACTCCTGAGAGGTCCTGGAGGCTTGTGGGAGGTGGGAACGGGGTGACGGTAGAGTTCCCCTCACGTGCACAGAGGGCAGAGCCAGAGAATTGCCAGCTTGTTGCTGTGAATGTGAGCTTTTCTTACATCTGGAGCTGCAGTGGCTTGGAAAACAGGTCACATTGCCGTGATGCCCGGTGTCACCTTCCCGTGCCCAGTATCAGCTGGTCACGCCAACAGCCCTGGGCATGGACGGGCATTATCATCTTGCGTGCATGTATGAGCCAAGTGAGGCTCTGAGGGGCCACGCCACCTACTCCCCAGTTCCTGTCACTGACATTTTAGACAGGAAGGGTCTGCAGAGAGCTCTGTCGCCACCTGCCCTGTGTACAGGCAGGGAAACCGAGGGCCGGGACGTTGAAGCGTGTGCTCCCTATCACATTGGGAGTCAAGCAATGGAATAAACCCACTGAGTCTTTTTCTTTAATTTCCAGTTATTTTTCTTGCATCACCCAATGGAAGTTTGACTAGGACACCGTGCATTTCTAACCTGAGCTCAACTAGGACTCGCCACAGATCCTCCTCAGCTGGAAGATTGCAGTCCAGTTCCTGGTCGTTCCCTGCCCTGGGGGCTCCCCTCACCTTGAGGGAAAGCAGGACAATGCCCAGCTGGGCAGCAGTGTGAAGGACACCCCCTCCTGGCCAGACGGCTCTTTGCCCAAGCCCCAGCCAGGCAGCCCCTCAGTCTTCAAAGCTTGAGCCTGTGTTACCGCTCTTTAAAAAACATTTTTTAAAGCAATAAAATCTGTACATTAAACACTTCATCCTGGCGGCAGCATCACTGACTCCAGCAGCCTGGCAGCTTGATTTTGCGGCAGCTCTGCTGGGGGTTGGGGGTGGGGTGGGGCTCCATCACCTCCAGGCTCTGTGGAACTTCACCTCTAAAACACATTTGCAAGGGATATGCTGCGGGTTTGAAGGAGATGCAAAGCAATACTCTTCTCAATAACCCTCAGGTCAAAGAGGAAATCACAATGGAAATAGGAAAATATTTTGAATTGAACAGAAATGAAAATAGGAACAAATCAAAACTTGTGGGAATGCAGTTAAAAGAGTCTCTGAGTAGGTGTTCTTAACCTGGGGTAAGAATCCAGGGACTCTGTGAACTTGGGTGGGAAAATAATGATATATTTATTTTAAATAGCCTGGGGCACAAATTTAGCATCTCCTTGAATTAGGAGGTAGGTAGAGGACCGCGATGGTGTTAGTGGTATGTGTGGTGTCACCAATAGATATCACAGATAATGAATCAACACTGCCCTCCCCAATTTAAGGATCCAGCTGAGTCATTTTTCCTGCCTTGGTCTCACAATGTGCTCCCAGGCTTGCCTAGATACTGGGGCACGAATGGCAATAGTTTATGTTTTTTCCTGCTTTATGAGCTATGTCAGCATAAGCACTCAGGAAAGATGTGTCAAATGTTGTCAAAGAAGTGGCATGGGCAAGATTTTCAGGTTACTGTACATAGAGACATCCATAGGTGGACTTTGCAAAAAGGACAATTTGCTGGGTTCTTGGAGCAGCCTCCACAGGCCACAGATCCACCATCAGCCTCATTTACTTTTTAGAAAACCTTTTCATTTTGAATAGATATAGATTCACAGGAAGTTGCAAAGATGGTAGAAAGAGATCTCACGGACACTTAACCCAGTTTCCCTCACTGGTTACATCTTATATAAATATGTCAAAATCAGGATATTGGCATTGATAGACAGTGGTATATATTTCTTTTTTTTAAAGATTTTATTTATTTATTTGACAGATCACAAGTAGGCAGAGAGAGAGGAGGAAGCAGACTCCCCGCTGAGCAGAGAGCCTGATGTGGGGCTCTATCCCATGACCCTGGGATCATAACCTGAGCCAAAGGCAGAGGCTTAACCCACTGAGCCACCCAGGCGCCCCCTCCTTTTTTTTTAAGATTTTATTTATTTATTTGACAGACAGATCACAAATAGGCAGAGAGATAGGCAGAGAGAGAGAGAGGACAGTGGTATATATTTCTATGTAGCTATATGTGTAGCTTTATGTAACTACCACAATCAAGATACAGAACTATTCCATCACCACAAAGGAAGATCGTGCTCCACGCTCATACTAGCCTTCATCAGTAAAGATCTCACTCATGCTAGCCTTCATTAGTCATGCCCAGCTGTGTCTATCTCTACCCTCTGACAACCACTGATCCATTCTCCATCTTTATAATTGTCATTCCAAGAATATTACATAAGTGAGGGGCTCCTGGGTGGCTCAGTCGGTTAAGCGTCCAACTCTTGATTTCAGCTCAGGTTGTGATCTCAGCGTCTGTGCGTTGGGCTCTGCACTGGGCATGGAGCCTGCTTAAGATTCTCTCTCTCCCTCTCCCTCTGCCTCACCACCCCACTCCTTTTCTAAAGAAGAAGAAGAAGAAGGAGAAGGAGGAGGAAGAGGAGGAGGAGGAGGAGGAGGAGGAGGAGGAGGAGAAAAATTACAAAAATGGGGTCAGTATGAGACTTTTGAGATCGGCTTTTTTCACTTAGATAATGTCCTTGAGGACCATTTAAGTTGGGGCATGAATCAATAATTTGTTCCTCATTAGTGCTGCATAGTAGTTTATCATATGGATATACCACAGTTTGCTTAACCATTCAATGATTAATTCAATGATTAATTCAATTCAATTAATTCAATTCAATAATTAATTCAATAATTGTAGGACAATTTGGTTGTTTTCAATTTGGAGATATGAGCAAATTGTGTACATGGCTTTGTGTGGACAAGTTTCGTCTCTTTGGGATAAGTGCCCACAAGTACAAATGCTGGGTTATATGGGTGTATGGTTTGTTTTTTTTTTAAGATTTTATTTATTTGTCAGGGAGAGAGAGAGAGAGAGAGCATAGGCAGACAGAGTGGCAGGCAGAGGCAGAGGGAGAAGCAGGCTCCCCGCCGAGCAAGGAGCCCGATGTGGGACTCGATCCCAGGACGCCGGGATCATGACCTGAGCCGAAGGCAGCTGCCTAACCAACTGAGCCACCCAGGCATCCCTGTATGTTGTTTTTAAAGAAACTTCCAAATTATTTTCCAGATTGCTGCACTGTCTTACATTCCCACCAGTGAAGTCTGAGAAACCTGCATCTTTGTCAGCATTTGACACTGTCACCTTTTAAAGTTTTCAAAAAGTGACATTTTGTTGTGATTTTAATCTGCTTCCCCATGGCTAGTGATGGGGAAGCTCATGTACTTATTTACCGCCTTCTGTTCTCTTCGGTGAAATGTCTCCTTGTGCCTTTTGCCCCGTTTCTAATTGGATTGTTTTCTGTACTGCTGAGTTTTTAAAAATCACGGTAAAATACACATAGTATAAAATTTATCGTTTTCACCATTCCTAAGCATACCACTCAGTAGTGTTATGTATATTGACATTATTGCTGAGCCAATCTCCACAACTTCTTCATCTTGCAAGACTGAAACTCTGCATTCAGGAAACAACTCCCACTTACCCCTCCTTCCGTCCCTGGTGACTACCATCATACTTTCAGCCTTTATTAATTAGACTACTCTAGCTAACTTACATGGAATATAAGGGAATCAAACAGTATTTGTCTTTTTGTGACTGGCTTATTTCATTTAGCACAATGTCCTCAAGGTTCATCCATGTTGTAGACTGTGCCAGGATTTCCTTCCCTTATTATGGCTGAATAATATTCCATGGTATACACATTTTTCGTATCCACTCATTCACTGATGATCACTTGGCCTCCTTCAACCTCTTGGCTATTATAAATTATGCTGTTATGAGCAGGGATATACAAATAGTGCTTTGAAACCCTGCTTTCAATTCCTTCGGAGAATTACCCAGAGTTGGAGTTGTTGGGCCACAGGACAATTCTATTTTTAATATTTTGAGGGAATGTTATTCCATAGTGGCTGGACCATTTTACATCCCCACCAACAGTGCACAAATGTTTCAATTTTTCCACATCCTTGCCAACACTCATTAGTTTCTATTTCTGTGTTTGTTTTTTTTTTAAATAGTAGCAATCCTAATCGGTGTGAGGTGATATACTGTTGAATTTGAGGATTTTTTATTCTAGATGTTAGTTCTTTATCAGATACATGGTTTTCAAATATTTTCTCCCCATCTGTAGCTTTTATCCTCTTAGCAAGATTCTTTTCAGAGCAAATTTTATAATCTTAGTGAAGTTGAATTTATTGATTTTTTTTTTCTTTTATGGTTTGTGCTTCTGTTGTTCTAAGAACTCTTCACCAAGTCCTAAGTCCAGAATATTTCTCCTAAAAGTTTTCAAAGCTTCAGGTTTAAATTTAAGTCCATGATACATGTGAGTTATTTTTTAATATAAGGTGTTCAGTTTAAGTCAAGGTTAATTTTTTTTTGCCTGTGGGTGGATATTCAATTGCTCCAACATCATTTATTAAAGACTATTGTATACATTTCTTTAACCTGTTAATATGGCAAATTACATTGATTGATTTTCAAATATTGAATCAACCTTGCATTCCTGGAATAAACTCCACTTGACTGTGGTGTACAATTCCTTTTATACATTGCTTCACACATTTTGCAGTTCTTTTGTTTGGTGCATGCACACTTAGGATTACTATATTTTCTTGGTAGATTGTCTCCTTTATCATTATATAATGTCTACCTCTGTCTGGTCATTTTCTTTGCTGTGAGTGCACTTTATCTGATATTAATGTAGCCATTCCTGCTTTCTTTTGATTAATGTTTGCCTGATGTGTCTTTCCCATTCTTTCACTTTCAATCTGCTTATATTAATATTTTTGAAGTGAATTTCCTGTTGCTATCGTGTAGTTGGGAAAAGATTCATTCTGCCAGTTCCCCATCTTTTATTCGGTGTATTTAGATAATTTACAGTTAATGTAGTTGTTAATATGTTAGGGAGTAAGTCTACCTTTTTTGTTTGTTTTCTCTTATCTCTTTTAAAAATTTCCTTGTTTTTCTCGCTTTTCTGTGGATTATGTGAACATCTTAAAAAACTCATTTTGAATTATCTATGATTTTTTAAAAATATTTTATTTATTTATTTGACAGACAGAGGTCACAAATAGGCAGAGAGGCAGGCAGAAAGAGAGAGGGGTAAGCAGGCTCCCTGCCGAGCAGAGAGCCTGATGCAGGGCTCCATCCCAGAACCCTGGGATTATGACCTGAGCCGAAGGCAGAGGCTTTAACCCACTGAGCCACCCAGGTGCCCTTCTATGATTTTTTAAAAAAGATTTTATTTAGGGGCACCTGGGTGGCTCAGTGGGTTAAGCCTCTGCCTTCCGCCCAGGTCATGATATCAGGGTCCTGGGATCGAGTCCTGCATCAGGATCTCTGCTCAGCAGGGAGCCTGCTTCCTCCTCTCTCTCTGCCTGACTCTCTGCCTACTTGTGATCTCTCTCTTTGTCAAATAAATAAATAAATAACCTAAAAAAAAAACTAAAAAAAAGAGAAAAAAAGATTTTATTTATTTATTTCAGAGAGAGAGAGAGAGAGAGAGAGAGAGAGAAAGAGCATGAGCAGGGGTTAGGGGTAGAGGGAGAAACAGACTCCCCACTGAGCAAGGAGTCCAATGTGGGATTGGATCCCAGGACCCTGGGATCATGACTTGAGCCAAAGGCAGGCACTTAACTGACTAAGCCACCCATGTGACCTAAATTATCTATGATATTTTGAGCAATCTTAGTACAGACATTTTTTTCAAATATTTTTTTTAAATTTGTTTGACAGAGAGAGATCACAAGTAGGCAGAGAGGCAGGCAGAGAGAGAGGAGGAAGCAGACTCCCCGCTGAGCAGAGAGCCCGATGTGGGGCTCGATCCCAGGACTCTAGGATCATGACCTGGGCCGAAGGCAGGGGCTTTAACCCACTGAGCCACCCAGGTGTCCCAGTACAGACATTTTTTTAAGTGTTTGCTGTAGGCATTGCATTATATATAGACAACCTTATCTCAGTCTACTGGTGTCAACATTTGTCAGTTTGAGTGATGTATAAGAAATCTTATTTCCCTTTGTATCCCTTTACTTCTTACATTTATAATGTAATTGTCTTAAATACTTCCTCTATGTATACTGAGAACCACTTCAGTGTGATAATTTTTGTTTCACTATCAAACATAATTTAGAAAACTCAAGAGAAGGGAAGTCTATTTTCTTTGCCCATAATTTTACTCTTCCATTGTTCTTCATTCCTGATGTTCAAAGTTTCCTAATTTTATCATTTCCTTTCTGTATTCTCTTATTGCTCTATCTTCAAGTTAAATTCTTTTAGCTATTATTTTAGGGCACATCTATTGGCTACAAATTCTCTTAGTTTTCTTTCACCTAATAATATCTTGATTTTTCCTCATTTCCAAAGGATATTTTTGCTAGATACAGGTTTTTAGTTTGACAGCTATTCCAGCACTTGAAAAATGTCATGCCACTTCTTCTGGCCTCCATGGTTTCTGATGAGAAATCATTCAAATTGATTTTCCTCTATAGAAAGAGTATTGTTTTTCTTACTTTCAATATTTTTTCTTTTTCTTTTTTTTTTGTCTTTAGTTTGCAGAAATTTGTTTATAATGTATCTTGGTGTGGATTTCTTTGGGTTTATCCTGTTAGGGATTGCAGCTTCTTAAGTTCATTGGTTTGTGTTTTGGCAAATTCATGAAATTTTTAGCCATTATTTGTTTGAATATTTTTTCAGCCAACTCTCTATTTCCTCTCCTTCTAGGACTCTGATGACATGAAATTTAGGACTTTTATTAAAGTTCCACAATTCGCTGAGTTTCTACTCATTAGTTTTTCAGTCAATTTTCTCTGTTCAGATCTGTTTATTTCTATTCTGAAAGGTTTTCTTCTGTCCTCTCCATTTCACTATTGAGTCAGTCCATTGTATTTAACATTTTTAGTTATTTTTCAGTTCTAAAATTTCCATTTTGGTCTTCTTTGTGTGTTCTATTTCTTTGCTGAGAACTTTTTTTTTACAAAAATTTTTCAAATGTGTTTATAATTTTTGTTATGTCATTTTTATGAAGGCTGCTATTAAATTCTTGTCAGATCATCTTAATATCTGTGTCATCTCAGTGTTGGGCATCTGTTGATTGTCTTTCTCATTCAAGGGGAGATATACCTGGTTCTTGGTATGATGAGTGACTTGACTGAAACTGGGACATTTGGGGTATATTCTTATAAGATGCTGGATATTATTTCAATCAGCTGTTTTAACATTCAACCTCCATTGACAGGATAGTGGGGGAAGGATATTTGCCCCACAGTGTGGGGGCAGGAGTGCAGACTCCCCACTAGGCCTCTGCTGATACCACCCTGGCTGATAGAAGCAGAAGTGTCTTCTTTCTGCTCTCCACATGGCCTCCACTAACACAATGTGGGTTATGGTGGTGATGGTAGTGGTGGTGCAGAGGCCTCATTAAGTTTGAGTGATGGTGAAAGTCCCAACTCCTCACTAATCCTCCTCTGACACCGCCTCAGTGGGAAGGGGGAAGGAACTTTGACACAGCCGGGTGGGGGTATCTCTACTAACATAGCATAGAGAAGTCTCAATACCACTTAGTGGATATGAAGGTCCTAGTTCTCCACCTGGTCTTTTTTGACACCACCTGGAGGGGGATGGCAGAAGGCTGAGCACCTCATTTCATCCTGATACAGATGGAAGTCTAGGCTTCCTGCTCAGCCTTTGCTGGTGGGGGTGTTGATGGAGCCAAAGGTTTTCTTTGATGTTTGGCTGGATAGAGTGCTTATTATCTAGAAGTTTACTGCCTTGCTAAGATGCTTTTTTCTTGGTCTTTTGTCTAGAGAAAGCAGTCTTTACTCAACTTGTCTTTTGTCTGCACCCATTGAAATTTCCAGGTTGCTAGGTTCTCTGGCATCCAGTGGCTTATATAAGGCAAAAAAAGATCCAGGGAGCTCACTTGAATCATTCCTTGGTTCCCAATATCCTTAGCCAGTCTGTCTTCTTTTCTCTACCTTTCAGAGCCTTATGTTTGTTTTGAATGTCATGTCCATGGTTTTAACTATATTTAGTAGGAGGAAGAAGGAAAAGCACATCTTCGGTTTCTTTCTAGAAGCAAAAGTCCAGTCTCACTTACTAAGACTATGACCTAAGAAAGAAAGAAAGAAAGACCAAATCAAGTTTTTTTTTTTTTTTGCAAATGTTGGGCAATTTGATTATTTTGTTCTAAGACTATGTCAGCAAATTCAAGAGCCAGTCTGCCGGCAGTTCGAGGTGTCCTCATAATTAAGACCAGGACTTGGTGTGATTATTAATAGTGTACCTCCACTGTTTGGCCTTAAAGATTTTGATGGAATGTGTTCAAACTTAAAAGAAGAAACTTGCTAAATCAGCTGGTTTGGGGAGCCAATTTGTCATTAAGATGAACAACAAATTCCTTCTGCTCATCAACGTTTTCACACTGGGTTTTTGTGTCTCAGAAACACTGGCTGGGAGCTGGCCTTGTAAAACCAGTGTATAGTAGTGAGGTAGAACAAGCTTTTCAAGACACTTTCCACCAGATGAGTATTCTGCGATAAGGAGTTTCTTCCCCTTATTACAAAATTTACCCATTTCACTCCCCCACATTGATTGAATGTGAAGGCAATCAAGAGGCAGAGCCTTTGAGGTGAGGCATGAAGACGACTGAAGCGGTGGTTCTGGCTCACTCAGAGTGTGCCTGAGTCTGCTACTGCCTCTCCTGCAGTTGTGCCTGTCAGAATTTTACCTCCATCTGTTCGCTTTCAACAGCCAGTACCATGGTTTGCTCAGGAACTCATGTTATCTTGTTGAAATTTTCGTAAACAGTTCTCTCACCATCAAGAAATTTGCATGTAATGTCTTTACAGGCATCATCATTACAAACATAGTGAACGAAGACCAATAAAATGCCCTAAACATCAACATCTGTTCAGTCACATGACTGTAAGGTAAAGAATCCACTTAACCCCCATCTCCAGACTGGTTGTTCAAATATGTCTTTTCTTTTCTTTCTTTCTTTCTTTTTTTTTTAAAAGATTTTATTTATTTATTTGACAGACAGAGATTACGAGCAGGCAGAGAGAGAGGAAGGGAAGCAGGCTCCCTGCTGAGCAGAGAGCCCAATGTAGGGCTCGATCCCAGGACACTGAGATCATGATCTGAGCCGAAGGCAGAGGTTTAACCACTGAGCCACCCAGGCACCCCCAAATATGTCTTTTCAAACACATTATAATGTGATGTTTTATGGTTCAGCCTATAAGGGCATGTTTTTCTACCTTGGCTGCCCCTTTTGACCCCAGATCTTCAGCCACATCTATGGTTTGGTCTCTCATCTTCTTTCCCTCTCTCCCAATATGTGGAATCTTTCATCCCAAGGTGTTTTTTTAGAAGATTGTGACAAAATGTACATAATGTAAAACTTACCATCTTAGCCACTCTTAAGTGTACATGGATGGGAAATGTGCTTTTATTTCTCGAGTTAGGGTTTTCGCATGAAGTCTTTGTCTGACTTTTATTTGCTTTGTCAGGATAGTTAGTAGTTTGCCACCATCTTTGTCTTCTCTTCTACCTTCATTTTTTTCTGCCCTCTGTTCCTTCTCTCTCTCTTGCTCCTTTTTTTGGTAGTATATTTGATGACTGTCCCATGTAGTGGTGGGCTCTTGCTTAATGTGGAAAACAGACCTTCTCTTTTCTCTAAATCAGTGAGTATGCATTCTCTTCAGTACCTTTCTGAGACAGACCAGGCAGAGTGAATTGCACACTCATGACCAAGCTCCTAGTGGTATCACCATTTAGAATTTTCTTTGCTGGCTTGGTGACATACTCAGCACAGCTGCACAGTTAGCTCAGGTAATAGTGATGCTGTCACCCAGATTCCTTGGCTCAGGATAAGACAGCGAGACAAAGGGAAGGAGACATTCTTAGTGTGTTTCCCCAATTCTAATAGATGTTTTCAGAGAGCAACAAGAAAATATATCATCTTTAAAACAATAAGATATGATAAAGAAAATGACAGAGGAGTAGGGAAAACCATTGCCACTGGTGCCCTGAATTGAGCTGGATATCTACCAAACCATCCTGAACACCCATGAAATCAGTGTGAGATTGGTGGCTTCTGACCACTCTGGATTGTCCTTGGGTTCATCTTGTCTGGGTTGTGGTTGATATTTTGGACTCTGTACATCCCCTCAACCATCCCTCAAGAGAATGACTAGGAGGAGGAACTCCCAACAAAGGAAAAAACTAGAGACAATGGCCACTGCCACAGACTTAATGGATATGGATCTAAGGAAGACTTCAAAGTAACATTTATAAAGTTGCTATTTAGGCTTGAGAAAAGTATTAGTGACAGTATAGAATCTCTAAGCACAGAATGGAGAGGTGACCTCGCCGAAATTAAAAATGCTATGAAGGAGATGCCGTCTAAACTGGATACTCTGAATGCCAGGATAAATGAGAAGGAAGAACAAATTTGAGATCTAGAAGATAAGCTGACAGAAAGGAAGGAAGTCAAGAAGGATAGGGATAAACAACTATAAGCCCATGAGATCAGAAGTAGAGAGATCAGTGACACCATGAAAACATTCCAAAGTCAGAATTATTGGGATCCTCGAGGGGGTGGAGAGAGAGAGGACTAGGGTGTACACTTGAGCAAATCGTAGTTGAGAACTTCCCTAATCTGGGGAAAAAAAGAAGGATCCGTGTCCAAGAGGCAGAGAGGACCCCACCCAAGATCAATAAAAATAGACCAATAGCCCAGTATATAATAGTAAAACTTACTAATCTTAGAGCCAAGGAAACTATCCTGAGAGCAGCCAGGGGGAAGATATTTCTTACCAACAGAGGGAGGAACATCAGAATAACATTAGACCTGTCCACAGAGACCTGACAAGTCAGAAAGGGCTGGCAAAACACATTCAGGTACTAAATGAGATGAACATACAACCAAGAATACTTTATTGAGCAAGGCTTTCATTTAGAATGGATGGAGAGACAAAGAGCTTCCAGGACAGGCAGAAAGTGAAAGGATAGGTGACCACCAAGTCAGCCATGGTGGGGGGTTCTATAAAAGAAAAAAGACCCCAAGAGTTATATAAACCAGAAAGTAACAGAGATAATCTACAGAAACAGGGACTTTACAGATAATATGATGGCACTAAATTCATATCTTTCAATAGTTACTCTCAACGTGAACAGCCTGAAAAATGAAAAGGCACAGGGTTTCAGATTGGATAAAAAGACAGGATCCATCCATATGCTGCCTATAAGAGACTCATTCTGAACCTAAAGACACCTCCAGATTGAAAGTAAGGGGATGGAGAACCATTTATCATGCAGATGGACCTCAAAAGAAAGCTGAGGTAGCAATTCTCATATCAGAAAAATTAGATTTTTAAACCAAAGACTGTAGTAAGAGATGTAAAGGAACACTATATCATACTTAAAGGATCTATCCCACAAGAAAATCTAACAATTGTAAGTATCTATGCCCCCCAACATGAGAGTGGCCAACTACATAAACCAACTGTTAACCAAAATAAAAAATCATATTGATAATAATACATTAATAGTAAGAGAGCTCAACACTCCACTCTTAGCAATGGACGGGTCAGAAGCAGAAGATCAACAAAAAAACAAGAGCTTTGAATGAAACGTTGGACCAGATGGACTTTGTAGATAACATACAGAACATTCCACCCTAAAACAACATAATACTCATTCTTCTTCAGTGCACAAGGAACTTTCTCCAGAATAGATCACATTCTTGGTCACAAATCAGGTCTCAACTGATACCAAAAGACTGAGATTATTCCATGCATGTTATCAGAGCACAATGCCTTGAAACTGGAACTCAATCAGAAGAAACAATTTGGAAAGAATTCAAACATGTAGAGTTTAAAGAGCATCCTACTAAAGAATGACTGGCTCAACCATGAAATTAAGGAAGAACTTAAACAATTCATGGAAACTAATAAGAAGGAAAACACATTGGTCTAGAACCTGTAGGATACTGCAAAGGCTGTCCTTTCAACAGTGTGGCAGGATACAAATCAAAACCACAATGAGATATCACCTTACACCAGTTAAAGTGGCAAAAATTAACAAGACAGGAAAGAACAAGTGTTGGCAAGGATGTGGAGAAAGTGGAGCCCTCTTACACTGTTGGTGGGAATGCAAGCTGGTACAGCCACTCCAGAAATAGGATGGAGGTTTCTCAAGACGTTAAAAAGAGAGCTACCCTATGACCCAGCAATTGCACTACTAGGTATTTACTCCAAAGATATGGTGTAGTGAGAAAAGGGGCAAGTGTACTCCAGTGTTCATAACAGCAAAGTCCACAATAGCCAAACAGTGGAAGGAGCTGAAAGGCCCTTCAACAGATGAATGGATAAAAAAGATGTGGTTCATATATACAATGGAATATTACTCAGCCATCAGAAAGAATGAATTTCTACCATTTGCACCAACATGGATGGAACTGGAAGGGATTATGCTAAGCAAATAAGTCAAGCAGAGAAACACAATTATCATATAGTTTCACTCATATGTGGAATATAAGGAATAGCGCATAGAACCATAGGGGAGGGGATGGAAAACTGAAGGGGGAGAAATTGGAGAGGGAGACGAACCATAAGAGACTATGGACACGGGAAACAAACTGAAGGTTTCAGAGGGGAGGAGAGGTTGGGGTGTGGGGTTACTGGGTGATGGACACTAAGGAGGGTAGTTTTGTGATGGACACTGGGTGTTATACACAACTAATGAATCATTGAACACTACATCAAAAACTAATGATGTACTATACGGTGGCTAACTGAACATAATAAAAAAAGGTGAAAAAAATTATCTGCAGCTGAAGAAAAAATATGATAAAGTTCTCATGGAAATAAAAATGGTATTTCACATTTCAAAAATGAGTAGAAGACAAAGTCAAGAAAATATGACATAAAGTAGGACAAAAAGATAAAATTTTGAACAATAAGAGAACAGTGAGAAGAGACACAGAGTATGTGCCTTAGAAATCCCCCATCTGACTAAGAAGTCCCCAGAAAGAAAGAAAGAAGAGAGGAGAGGAAAAGATGCAGAAGAATCTGAGAAAAAAATTTCCAAAATGAAAGACATCAGGCTTCTGATTGAAGAGGCTAATCTCATAAAGGGGACACATTAGGAAGAGAGAAAAAAAGACCTATATCAAGACACATCATAGAAAGGTTTTAGAACCCGGGACTAGGAGATCCCTTAAAAGCTTCCACAAAGCAAAATAATGCAAAAGAAGTCACCCACACATGACTAGAATCGGAATGACATCAGACTTCTCGGTAACAACACTGGATACCAGAAAGCAACAGAAAAGTAGCATCAAACATTTTACAGAATATAATTTTCAACTGGAAATTGTGTACCATGCTAGGCTATTAGTCCATTGTGAGGGTGGAATTAAGACATCTTCACCCCTCCTTGGACAATTTGCCTGCTTGAAACTCACAAAAAACATTGAGAAAATGTTCCAGCAAATCCCAAGTATCATCGAAAAGAGGGGACATCATGGGATTCGGGCAATCAGGGATTCAACTCAGGAGAGCCTGGGGAAGAAGGTGAAGATTAACAGCTGAGAGGGACTCCAGCCCAGAGTGGAAGAGAGGATGGACACGAGTATGTGGAAAGAATTAAGGATATGCATATGGAGCATTCTGCAAGTAGAAATGATAATTAATTTTCAAAAACCAGTAAAAAAAAACCTACAGGAAAAGATATGTACTTTTCTGTACTTTTCATATACTGCCCCGCTCTGCAGAAAATCATAAATAATTTGCTGTGTATCAGAATGAAGCAAATCCTTAAGTTGGTGAGGAATCTTCGCTTTGCAAGTAACTCAAAGTGGCTTGAACCATAAAGAGAATTCTAGTAGGTAGGTGGCAAGATTGGCAACCATGAAGGCAGGTTAGGCTCTAGATGAGCTCGATGCAGGAGCTCCCTAAAATCTTTAATATTTATCCATCCTCTGCCTTCTGCAGTATTTATTAAAGTAAGATTGCCTTTCCTTGTAGTTCTGAGGTGGTTTCCAGCACCTGCTGGGGGCTTCGAGTTTCCTCCTTCATGTCTATCAGGAGGAGAATACTTCTCTAGAGGCTTCTACAAAAGAGCAAGGAAATTTTGTTCCAGTTTCCACCGGGAAGCCTTTCATTGGTCAGTACTCGGTTACATAGCTTTCCTTGGCCAATCACTATAGCTTAGGGAATTGGGTTCAGCCAATCAGAGCCCCCCTCTCCCCCCCCCCCCCAGCTGGAGCTGGTGTCAGCATCTAGAGAGGGCAATGCCTGTGTAGAGGAGCTGCGGATTCCCAAATGGAACTCAAAGCGCAGATAAAAGGGGAAAGAGAATAGTTGTTACGTGGCCATCAAGCAGCAAATATGTACTTTCCAGCTCAAACTGTTTACGAAGAGTGAACTAGCTGTACAGGGTTATGCAGATTGGAGAAATGAAAGAGTCAAACCCACAGCCATCATAATTAAAAATCAATAGAGAATGTCTGAAATGTATGGATCAATAAAGAGCAGTTTAAACAACATTATGTAGAAATATGGAGGTAGCTGGTAGGAAAAAAAAAACAACAACAGTTGCAAGAGTTATAAAGACTTATAAATCGTTACCTCCGGGGATCCAGGCTGTCCGGGGATTAGAGTGGGATAGGGCAGGACATTATGGTTTTTCATGAGAAGTTCTTTGTATGATTTGATTTTAAAACTGTAACTTTATTAAAAAAATACAACTGTAACTTTGTGTGTTACTTTGATTAAACGTTAAAAAAAAAACCCTCCAAGCTTTCATGAAAAAATATGAAATTACACAAAATGGAAAGCAGGAGGGTGCTGTCTTTGCCTTAGGACAAAGATGTGTGTGACTGGCGAGGTTCAAAACAGCTCCCCTGCCTCCTGCCAGACATTTTTCAGTGAAATCCGAATGCCACGGGTGTGTGCGGTATTCTGTGGCTTTACGTCCCCTCCAGCACGCCAGGGAAAACGCAGACTTTATCCCAGAGGAACTCCAAGGCCAAGGCTGCCAGTACGCAGAACACAATGCAGTAACACAAAGAGGAGTCTTAAAAGACGGTGGTTTGGGATGCTGCCAAGGGTCCTGCCCTGCCTCCCTTCCTTCCATGTGGTCTGATCGGTACTTCACTGTCCTTCCTTTGTTGCTGGCAGTGTGGCCGCTGCTGTGGTTTCTCCTCTTAGCACACAAAAACCTTTTCTTTAGTTTGTACCACCAGCTTCATCCAAACCGGTTCCTTCCTCCAGGGACCCTGGACCCAGCAGGGTAGCATCCTGGAAAGAGCAATTTCTGGGGCAGAAATGTAGGATTGCCCCCCCCCCCCCTTAGGGAGGCTTAGGGGTGAAAGGAATGAGACAGTGGGGAGAGTGGTTTAGGTACCACCCATCCTTCCCAGCAGCTGTGTTCGGAGATCACCTCTGAAATATAAAGGCGGACCCCAAAGTTGATGATTAGAAGTGACAGGAAAAGGTCCTGTGTTAAAAACTAAGACTTTCTGTTTCACCCAGGTGAGATCTGCATATAACTTTGAGGGCAAATTATGTCCTAATTTAAGACAAATCCTTTAAAAAAAAAAAGGATTTTATTTATTTATTTTTATGAGAGAGAGAGAGAAAGAGAGGGCAAGCATGAGCAGGGGGAGGGGCAGAGGGAGAAGCAGACTCCCAGCTGAGCAGGGAGCCCCATCCTGGGACTCTGGATAATGACCTGAGCTGAAGGCAGACCCTGAACCATGTGAGCCACCCAGGCGTCCTAAGACCAATCTTCTGATGGGAGTTTTGGTTCCACAGCTGTAAGACACAAAATTCTTTTCTGAAATGGAGTTTTGGGGCAGTGAGGAATGAAACTGCTCTTCACAATGGTCTGGACACTCTGTCTTCACTGGGGGTGGAGTTACCTGTCAGCAGATCATGGGAAGCAGAGGCTGCAGGTCTTTTTCTCCTCTTGTTGGGCCGCAGGGGAGACAGGATTGGGACAAGTTGCTGAACAATGGTAGGGAAGAGAGAGAGAAAGCAACTGTGTTGTAGACAGGGAGGTGACCCTGGTGGTAGAGCCTCAGGCTGGAACCCAATGAGAGAGATAACACCCTGCACCAGAATTCCCCTTTTGCTCCCCACAAGGCTTCAGTAAAATGTTGTGAAATGTTACAGTCTGGTCTCAGCTGTGTTCTGGCGGGAATTTAGTGTGGGATTTAAAACAAAAATTTTTTAAAGATTTTATTTATTTATTTGACAGACGGAGATCACAAGTAGGCAGAGAGGCAGGCAGAAAGAGAGAGAGGGGGAAGCAGGCTCCCTGCCAAGCAGAGAACCTGGTGTGGGGCTCGATCCCAGGGCCCTGGCATCATTTCCTGAACCAAAGGCAGATACCCAATGACTGAGCCACCCAGATGCCCCTAGTGTGGGATTTTTAAGAGAACAGAAAATTATTACAAGTAATTCTCATTGACTCCTGGGAAAACCTTGGAGTCCTTTTTTTAAGGAAAAAAAAAAGAAGCAGAAAAGCACAGAGAATTCTAGACTGGCAATCTTTCCTGATTTCTAAATAACTTTCATGTCATTTGGGATGTCAGATTATTTGCATGAACATTTTGTTTGTTTGTTTCTTATGATTTTATTTATTTGAGTGGGGAGGGGTAGAGGGAGAGGGAGAGAGAATTTCAAGCAGACTCCCTGCTGAGCCTGGCACAGAGCTTGATCTCACGACGACCCTGAGATCATGACCTGAGCGGAAATCAAGAGACGGACACTTAACTGATTGAGCCAACCAGGTGCCCCAAAATGACCTATTTTACATTTACATATTTACATATTACATTACACTTAATGCCTACACTGGAATTTTGTATTTTGTGTTGACGGCATAGCCCTCCCACAGCACACAGGTAAGGTTGCTACTGCTAAAAATTTTCATTACCCAGAAATAACTAAACTTATACAAAAATTTTGATTCAAATTATCATCATGAAACAAAAACCCTGACCTAAAGACTGCCCCCGATTCGAATTATATTAGTGGAGTCCCAAATTTGTATTCTCAATTTCAGTGATTGAATCCCCCAGTTTTCCCATCATTTTGCTGATGAACAGAATGCTGGCTCCAAAGTGGGCTGAATTTTCAGGGAAATGGCCCCAGCCACCAGGAAGCCTCACAATGGGAAGCCCCTCCCTGATTGCTGAGCACCTGCTCTGTCTGGATGAGGGGCGCCTCTGGGGGCTGGGGAGCCCCTCACAGATGGTATTTCCTCTTCCCCTCCCTTGCCTGGAGCAGAGATTCCCCAGGGTTATGGGTTTTCAAGCAGCTGTCCCTTGGAAGCCAACCTCTCCTTTTCTCTCTGGCCTTCCGGTCCACAAAGTTCATGCTCTTTGCTTGTGGCTGAAAAATTGACAAGTGCCTCATTGAGGCATTCAATGGGAAGTAAGAGAGTGCCACCACTGAGCACTGCCTTTGGCATCAGAGAGCCCGACTCAACTGCTTACCCTCGGTATTACCTTGTGTGAATGATTTCAATTCAGATCTGAAATAAGGGTTCGAACAGCCCTTGCTCACAGGATTGCTGTGCTGATGACTGAGATATGTGCGGATAGCACTTGGTACAGTGCTTGGCCCATTGGTAGGCATCCAATAAAATCCAGTTATGAATATCACTTCCTGCTGGAAAGTAGGGAACGGGAAATCCTTGAGTTGAATCTGAAATATAAAATCAGTACTTCCGTATGAACTTCAATTGATAATAGGAACTGTTAAGCCAAAGCCTTGATAGTTCTCAATTTTGGCCTGTCCCAGAGCTGAAACAGATGAAATAAACATGACTGAATTGTTTAAGAACGGATTAACTCCTAGTTAATCAATATGTAACTAAGGTTGAAAGGCGAAGTAGACATTAGTCTGATTAGTCTGGCAGATAAGGGGCCAGCCAGGATGGCAGAGACATGGCTGGGAGCCCATGCTCCCCTGCACTCCCCACCCTTGCTGTGTCTCCCCTGCATCGGGCAGACATCATGAATCAATCATAGCATCTTGTCTTGCTGAATCTCGATTCTGCCTTACGATAATTTTCTCTCTCTTTTCATTCCTCTGTATTGAAGTATTTCAGAGCATATCTCAGCCACTGTGTCATTACAGCCCTGCGGGATATATTTCTAAAAAAGATAGATGTTTTCTTCCATAACAACAAGGCATTATCACACTTAACAATTAGCAAAAGATCCTTTGTATTGTCTGATACTGAGTTCCTAATCAAATTCTTCCGACTGTCTCAAAATATTTAGGATTATGTTTAATGCAGCTGTGCACCAGTGGCCAGGGTTTCAGGCGGGAGAAGTGATGTTTTCAGGCACATGAGTCAGAAGTATCACAAGCTGCTCTTGGAAGAAAGGGAAGGAGGGGCCTCTCCTACCTCAGGATAGCTTCGTGCCTTCAAGGGTTTTTTCCTGGGGTGTGGGAGCATCTGTTGTCTCCCTTCCTTTCTGAGGATTGCCAGTTCCCTGAATCCTTTGTTCTGCCAGGAAGCAAGGGTGCCTTCTTGTAAACAGGACTCTAGGACCCTACAGTCCCTGGGCTTTCCAAGGGTGACCCAGCTGATTAGGCCCTGTGCTACCATGAGTGGGTGGAGGAGACAAGTAGGGGGTTATGGGGACCCTCGGTCCTCAGGAAGTTGCCTATGCTACCCTGGAAGGCTGGCCGTGGGAGTTAGACCTCCCCGTGCCCAGGCTGTCCCAGGTCATCAGTCCCCTAGGCACCTCAGGTAGTAGATGCCCTGTGTGCTTTGGAAGCAAATCCCAGAGTGGCAGCAGGGACTGGCATGGATTTTCCATTTCCTGTGCATGTTTGGGGGGTAGATTGGAGACTCAATTTCAGGATGCCTGGGCTTGCACAAAGGCGGTGATGATGTCTATTGTCTGGGAAATGGTCCATTGTGGAGACGGGGCGGGGGGGGGGGCAGCAAATTAGGGAGAAGAGTCTCTGATAGATGATGACTGTCGATTCCTTACTCGGGGAGCTGAGACTGTGCTCCCGCAGACAATATCTGATTTAGTGCAGGACACACTGGAGTCAGAGAGAAGGTCCTGGGGGTGCTGCAGAGGATTTCAACTCAGATCTACAGTCCTCAGTGTTTAGAGAAGGTCAGGGGCTCAGGCGGCAGGGCAGGAAGAGGAGCAGGGCAGCCCAGTAAGGGGTTGCGGGGATCATTGAGAAACACTGGGATGGAAAAACAGAGCTGAGGATTTGTATGTCCACTTCATGTTCTTTATGACACTGTCTCAGCCCTTCCAGGGAGAATGAGACATTGATCTTTCCTGTGTTTCTGTCCTTTTTGTTTCTTTCTCTACATCTCCCTTTCCCTCTCCTCTTCCCTCTCCCCCTCCCTCTCTCCACTCCCCTTTTCTTTTACTTCTTCATTCATTCATTTATTCACTCCCTGTCCAATGACCAATTATCAAGGGCCTTCCTGTATGTCAGCCACTGTACCCACAACTTAGGTTAAGAAGATCAAAGAGGCAGACATGGCCCCTGCCCCCTTGGGATTTACAGGCTCAGGGAGAGACAGGCACCAACCAAGTTACAGGGAGGTAACTGTAATGAAAGTTGGAGGAAGTGTGGGAGACCACGTGCTGTGATAGAGCACTCTACTGTCTCTTTCTTTTGTTTCCACCTATGTGCCATCCATTAGCCTTCTGCAGATATGCAGATGTGCTGTGCTGACCTGTCCCCGACCCGTCCCTCTCTTCCCTCACAGCTGTGACTACCTGTCTCCCTCCTATGACTTCCTGCTCCATGTTGAGCCGGCTGCCAGTGGTGGGGAATTTGAGACCTCTGGTCCAATCTCCTGGGACTTTATGTCCTGACTCCTTGGCTGCCAGTTAGGCCTTGACCTTGAGCCTCAGACCTATTTCTGTGCCAGAGATCCTGTCTTTTCCTTTTAAATTTACACAAATATGTATGTTATTTTTTTTTTATTGAGATACGATTCAGACATAGTCAATGAAATACACCGATTTTTAGTTCAATCAATTTTTGCTTCATGTATTTTGAGGTTGGTATTAGAGGCATACACATTTGGGATTGTTCTGTCTTCTTAGTTATTTGATTTTTTTATAGTATGATATGTCCCCTCCTTACCTCTAGTAGTCTTCCTTGTCTTGAATCCATTTCATCTGATATTAGTATATTCACGTTGGCTGGCTTTCTTTCTTTCTTTTAAGATTATTTATTTATTTCATTGTCAGAGAGGGAGAAAGAGAGACTGCATAAACAAGGGGAGTGGCAGGCAGAGGGAGAAGCAGGCTCCCTGCTGGACAAGGAGCCCAATGTGGGACTCAATCCCAGGACCCTGAGATCATGACCTGAGCTGAAGGCAGTTGCTCAACCAACTGAGCCACCCAGGTGTCTCTCACCTTGGCTTTCTTTTAATTAGTGTTTCCATAGTGTATCTTTTCCCTATCTTTGTACTTTTAATCTTTCTGTATTTTTATACTTAAAGTGAGTATCTTATAAAAGGATATAGCTGGGTCTTGTTTTTTATTGTCAATTTCTGCCTTTTAATTAGAGTGTTTTGTTCATTAACATTTAATGTAATTATTGATTTGGTTGGACTACCGTTTTGCTATTTGATATCTGTTTTCCCATTTTGTTATTTTTAAGTTTGTTCCCTTTTTTCCTGCCTTCTTTGCATTCTTGAAAATCTTTTGTATTCTATTTTTTCTCCTCTACTAGTTTTTTTTTACATCTATATCACTTTTAAAATGGTTGTTCTAGAAATTGTCGCATACATTCTTAAATTATCAAGGTCTACCTTGAACTTAGATTACCCCACTGTACACAGAATATAAGAATCTTACAACAGTAGATTTCCATTTTCTCCCTCTTTTGTCCTATTTTTGGCATTTATTTTATTTTTACATATGCTAACTCCCAACATGCATTATTATTATTTTTCGCTTTATTTTTATTTTTAAAATAATTGTTTTAAAGATTTTATTTATTTATTTGAGAGAGAGAGATAGAGATGGCGAGAGAGAGAGAGAGAGAGAGCGAGAGCACAGGGAGGAGAGGGAGAAGCAGACTTCCTGCTGAGAACAGAGCCCGATACAGGGGCTCAATCCCAGGACCCTGAGATCATGACCTGAGCCAAAGGCAGATGCTTAAACGACTGAGCCACCAGGTGCCCCTACTTTTTGCTTTAAATGGTCATTCTTCCATCGAAGAATTAAGAAAAGTCTTCCACATTCACTCATACATATTACCATTTCTGGTGTTCTTTACTCTTTGATGGGGATCTTAGCTTCCTTCTGGTACCATTCCTATTCAGAGGGAGAGGAGCAGGGAGCCAATGGGGGGAAGGGAGCCTGGAGGAGGCAGTTGGGGTATCACTTGCTATATTTTGTTTACAGTCTCCCAGTGGGACCCCAAAGAAGGAGGCAGCTGTGTGTTATTGAGCTTGTTAAAGAGGCAGGGAGAGAGGGGGTGCTGGAGAGTGCAATTAGCCAACGGTTTGAGACTGATGAAGTGGATAATGAGAGGTGCTAACACAGATTTTTGTGCTAAAAAAGGAGACAGAGGAGAGACTGTTGCACATTAGCCGGCTCAGGCCTGATCTGTCAGGAATAGACTCCTTGCCAAAAGGCCAAGGGCTAGAGGACTCCAAAGCTGGGCCAGTACCTCCTTCCCAGGCAGCCTCCTTGGCGATTCTTACCATCATTATCCTCATCAGCAGCACCTGCGGTCATATGGGCCAGGTCTCATGCTGAGCAACTTTTATGTTTTACCTCACTTGATGTCCAAATCAACTCTGTGAAGTTGGTTTTATTAGAACCCACTTTGCAGATGAGCACACTGGAGTGCAAGGAATAAAGGAATTTTCCATTGTCACTGTGGTCTGATACCAGTGCCCGATATATATAGTCTTGATGTCTCTCTCGTGGTAAAATTATGCTTGGCTCCAGTGAGTCGCCTCAGAAGCCGGGGCACATCTTCCAGCACCTGCTGTGCATGAGGCTCTGTGCCAGACTCTGAGCCAAGCATGTTAAGTTTCTTCTGTTTGGTTTTTTACTTATTTCTAACAACACTCAAAGAGAAAGGTACTATCTCACCTCAGTTTTATGGAGGAGAAAACTATTAGAGAAACTAAATACTTTGTCCAAAGAATCAAGTCCAGCAAATTGTAAAATATTAGAATGTATTAAACTTCAAGCGAACAAGTATATATCGAATGCCTACTATGTGCAAGGTTTTATTCTAGGTATTAGAGATATAGCACTGAATAGAACAGATGAAAATCTTGTCCTCAAGGACTCTTCTTGTTCGTGTGTGTGTGTGTGTAGGGAGGGCATGTGTAGACAATAAACAAGCCAGATGAAGGTAAATGATATAGAAATATAGATGAAAATAGGCAGGGGAGGTGGGAAGGGACAGTGTGGTATGGAGAGCATAATTTTGGGTGTAAAATGTTAGGAAGGTCTCACTGAGAATGTGACTTTTGAGTAAAAACTTGAGGAAGCTGAGGGATTCAGATCCTGGATATGTATGAAAGAGCGTTTCAAGCTAAGGGAAGAGAAAGTGCAAAGATCCAGAGGCACAGAGTCACCAAGTTGCCCAACTCCATGGACAGCATTCCCAGAGCAAAGCAACAATATGAGGGTATCTTCTGTGTTGTGCAGCAAGCGGGCCCAGAATGAGGCAGAGGGGGTGTGTGGCTGGAGCAGAGTGATGGAGGGAGAGAGCAGTGGTCATGAGTCAGAGGAGTAACTGCAGTCAAGCATGGGGGGGCTATTTTGCTCATTATACAGACATAGAGTCTTCTCTCATATGAATAGAGAAGATTGATCCCCAGAAGGGCAGTTGGCCACTTTGATAGCTTCCAATGCACCCCTGAGCTTTGCCTTCTCCTTGGGTTCTGCCACCCTGCTGCCTCTTGCCCTCTGGCTGTAGTGATCCCACTTTAAATACCAAAGCGTCCTATCAGCTTTCTCCCTTAGCCCAGGTGAGATAGCCTGACTCTGTGAAAAAGACTCAGCCAAAATCTGCCACTTGCCCACTGGGTGACCTGAGCAAGCACCTGCCTCTGGGGCTGTCCTCCCCCACCTATTGAGGGCCAGAGGAGCACACACCTGACAGTGTGGTTGTAAGGCTTGAATGAGGCAATGCCCCCTGTGACGTGTAACCACTCCCTCCTCTTCTCCTACCCCTGGGAGTTCGGTCTCCTTTTTCTCCACTCATCAAAATCCTACATGCCAACTTTGAGGTCCTCAAAGACGTTCCCCCCATTCTCACTGATTAACATCTCCACGATTCCTAGGCATCACGATCACTGGATATAGGTAAGGATAAGGGTTTTAGCATTGACAGATTCCCAACTTGCCTCCACCTCTGGGTGACCTTAGGAAAGTCACCGAACCACTCAGAGCCTCAGTTTCTTCATCTGTAGAATAGAATCTGATCATGGAGACATTCTGAGAATGAAATGAGATGATGCGTGGAAAGCACTTAGCAAGGACAGCTCAACTCAATGTCACCAGGAGAATTTTAGTAGGATCTCACAACTTGGCCCTCAGATCGACCACCTAGAGTTTATCTAAACCAGAGGTTGGCAAACTGTTTCTGTAAAGGGCCAGATAGTAAATATTTTAGGCTTTGCAGGCCATTCGGTCTCAGCTCCTCAATTCTGCCATTGTAGCTAGAAATCAGCCATAGAGGATATGTAAATGAATGGGGGTGGCTGTGTTCCAGTGTAACTACTCACTAAACAGGTGATGGGCTGGGTTTGGTCATGATTTGCCAGTCTTTGATTTAGCTCAACCCCCTCACTTAAAAAAAGAGGAGAAGGAAGCCCAGAACCAACAAGCCACCCATCTCAGGAGGTTGAGTCTCCCATGCACAGAGGAGAGCAGGCAGGCAGGAAGCCCGACTTGGGGTTCTGTCCTGAATTGTTCTCTTATTGGTCCATGTGGGTTAGCTTTCTCTCCCCTTTGGTTTTTCAGTTTGTACACAGGCTAGTTACTCATTCAATATTCATTTGATGGGTTTAATACCACCATACATCTTTGACACCACCTTGGAAACATCTCAATTTATCCTTTGGAGACAGCCATGAAAACAGAGGTGAGGAAGAAATCCTGAGCTGGCCCAACATCCCGGGTGAGTCAGGAGTTCCCCACTTCCCAGCCCCAGAGGGCATTGTCAACATGACAAGGACAGTCTTACAGCACTAGTGGGGCAAAACTCTGCAGCCGTGAAAGCCTTCCTTTGGTTTCTCCAAGAAAACAATCCTCTGAAAAGAAGCTCGTCCATTAATGTGATTATTAATCTGGAAAAAAAACCACTTCTCAATAAAATGAATCTATGACAAGACAGATGTAATAAACCTGGTTAGGATTTATGATGTGCCCAGGCAGCGTTTTGCAAAAGATAATGTTCCCCTGTAATGTTGATTTGCCGGATGAGAACCATGTAATTTATTCTGTCAATGTACATAAGAAATGTTATCTGTGTGGGGAATGACTGATGGCCTCATGAGAGCTGGCAGGGAAACAAATAAAACAATTTGGGCCTTAAAAATATAATCATCTAATGATCATGTCCCAGCATTTGCAATGGGGAGAACAGGACTGGGGAGCTGTGTATGCCATGAATTTGCTGTCCAGATTTGGGACCATTTACCCTTGGGCTTAGCACCAGAGGGCAGCAGGGAGTCCTAAGTATCTCTTGGCTCCAGATTCCTCCCTCTGGGTCCTTGCTCAGGTTGTTCTGTCTTCCTGGCTGTTCTTCCACTTCTCCTTCAAGGTCTAGCTCAGTGGTCTCTCTTCCATGGTGACTTTCTGGGCCTGGAGCTCCCCACACACATCCCTTGGCAACAACGGGAATTTTTCCTTCTTAGGACTCTTGCACTTACCCACTGGGCCTCCTTTGTTCAGCTCAGCACTTGTTCCCTTGGAAGTGAATGATTGATGTCATCTCCACTTTGAGAAAGGTTCGTCTCATCTTGGTTCAGTATCCTCCAAAGGAAAGATCATTTCATGAGTGCTCATGGGTGTTTGCTGAGCGAATTCATGTGCAGAGGTAGAGCTAATGCTTGTTGAATACTTCCAATGTGTCAGGTGCTGTGCTAGGTGCTTTATAATAAGGTCACATTAATGGAACCACCCTGGGAGGCAGGCACCATTGTTGCTCCCTTTTGAACTGTGGCTCAGAGGCCACCCACCTTGTCAAAGGTCATACATCTAACAAGAAGAGGAGCCAGTTTTCAAATCCAGACTGCAGAGTCAACTGTGATTGGGTATTGAGTGAAGTCCTCACCCTGTTTGCCTTCTTCATGGTGACTGCTGCCCTCCTCGAGGCCCTTTCTTCACATGGTTTCCATATTCTATGCTCTCCTGGTTTTTCTCCCAGTTTTCTGACCACTCCACATTCTTCTTTCCAGAACCTTCTTCCTTAAATCTTGGTGTCCATCAGGCTTTGTGCTCAGCCTTTCTTCCTCACTCAGCGACATCCTTTCACCACTCAGCTTTCAACGCAGGGTCTTGTCTCTCAGTTTCCCACCCGTGTCCCAATCCCTCTACCTGCTGTGTAACCCCAAGTGCACATTCCTAATGCATTTCAACCCCAATATGTCTAAAACTGAATTTATTACCCCTGATCCCATGCCTGGCTATTCCCAAAATCTGCTCCAACTTCCATGTTCCTATTCCCAGAGACTGGCAGCACTTCCACCTACCTAAAACAAAACATAGATTTCTGAGGAGAGGTCAGAGTGCAGGACTGAGGACCAGGCAGGGATCTTATCAGGGCAAGGCTAGCTGGGAAGTGACTGTGCAGCAAAGAGCAGTCCTGATGAGCATGTGGTCAAGGTGCAGATGTGGGGCAGGAAAGCCTATATCTCTAGGATACAAGCCTAAGTCCTATAGAGGAACTTGGGTCTGGGAGATATCATAGTGCGTAGATAGGTAGGCTTAAGACGATCCACCATGACTGAGTCATTGGACCTTGAGTCTGGCGGATATGACTGCATCATTTGAGGTCTGGTGAGAAACAGAATTCACCAGGACGACCTGAACCTCTTGGTCCTAATGGATGGACTACTTACAGAGGTAATGGGCAGAATTGAAGGAATCATCAAGGGATTGCTCAGAAAGGTACAGCAGCAGAGAGCTGGCACCTGCCCTAGGGTTGAAAGGACAAAGGGAAGAAATAATGTTCCCAGGGCCCAGTGAGAGCTGGATCCAGGAGGATGGCTGGTAAGAGTTGTTAGTCACAGACAGAGGTAGCTACTGCCAGAAACATGGGGACAATGCAGGAAATAGTGGAAAAGAAATGATCTGTCTTCTTTCTCCTCCTACCTTGCCAGTGACTCCCATTGGTTGAATCCAGTAGCAAGGTCCAATTCCTGGGTCATGGAGCAATTGAGAAATGGAAACAGAGTTGATCTGGGGATAAGGAGAGACCAACAGTGACTCATTATTGAGTCTCCTAGTGCAGAACTGACTCATCTACTGGCTGCTCTGTAGGCTGGGCCATAAGGGAATCTAGCATTGAGATCTGGGGAGGCAGAGGCAGCAGAGGATGATGGGGAGCCCCCTCATGGAGAGGGAGGCCTCTCTACTTGACCCTCTGTCCTTACCTTGCTTGATTTCAAACAAGGATCGGATATGGGGTCTGGGCTGTGATGAGGCTGAGACCATGACCCCAGGATTTAGTTTTCCTAAGGCTAGAATGGAGCATTAAATCAAAGCAGCAACTCTCAATGGTGTGGAAACACCAGAGCCCCAGAGCCCCAGAGCTTAGCAGAGATGCTTCAAGGATTGGTATGTATGCAGAGGAGGCGGCAAAGAGAGTTGGGTTGGAGAGACCCTTGACAAATGCTGATCCAGCCAGGTGGTTAGTGTAGAAAATCTTCCTTGCATTTGACTTCAGGAGAGCAGCTTGGATGAGCTAAATTTGGAGCATTTTAGCCTGGATCTGGCTAATGCCAGAGAAAGAGGTATGGTAATAATAAAAGCTTTTGGCAAGCGTGGACTGTGGTCTATGATCCAAGAGGCAAGATATTGGGAGGCAGTTAGGATGGGTTCTGGGCCTGGCCTGGAAGGTGCTATGCACCAAGATGGATTGCTAGGGGGAAGAGAGAAAATAAAAAATCATTCAATGGGGGGAAAAGATAGAAACATGTCCAACCAAGTGTATTTCTCTGAGGATCTCCTGACTGAGCCCTAAGTTTCTATGCCAAATTGATTGTTTCGTCAGACATAAATGGAAATTCTTTCAAGATAGGTGGAGAAGGACAAGTTTTAACCAAATTCTTTGATGCATAGAAATGCTGATCTTCAGGGAGAGCACCTGCCAGCCCCCTCAGAGCTTCCCAGGCCCCATTAGCACTCTCCCTGGTTCTGAAAAAGGCCCTGTTTGGATCTTCCCCAATGGCAGGCATCTTCTGCTCTCTGCTTGTTTGTACTGGAGTCTTGGGCAGCCAAGCTCAGCAACTACGGCTTTTGCCAGCCTGTCTCTGGCTTCTACTTCTTGCGACATCTTTTCTTCCTTATTCTGTTGATGTCACCATGTCAGTGTCTCCCAAGGCTGACACCTTCCCTAGGGTTCTGCCCTGAGCAACACTTGCCCAGTTTAAAAGATTTCACCTCTGACTCCAGGTCTTAGGAACCCTCACCCCTGCACAAGTCTCCCCACCTATCCTGCCAGGACCCATGGAATTTCTAGCATAAGCTTTAAGTCACAACCACAGGGGGATCTGCTCTTTGCTTCAATGTGCATAGAAAAAAAAAAAACTGAAAAAAAGTTAACCAACACCTTTGCATGTACAAGATGGTTCAATTTGTTTGAATGTAGCTGCCAATCATAGTAGTGGCTAACAATTATTGAGCAACTATAATGAGCCAGACACTGTGTTAGGAGCTTCACACACATTACTTCAGCCCTCTGAGAGTTGTGGTTTTATTAACTTCAATTACACAAGGGAGGAGATTGAGGCTCAGAGAGGAAGTACCTTGCCCAGGGTCACACAGCTAAAAAGTGATGGAGCCTGGGTCTTGCTGTTGGAGACTGTGTGCTCAGTAACTATTCGGTATTATTTTGGGCTTGGGGAGGGAAGTGCAAAGTTCCTCCACCGCCTCTGAAAGGGTTCTTCTTAGCCACAAATTGAGCAAATAATACAAAAATGCAGATGAGTGACCCAGAAAGGCTGATCAATAAGGCATCATCTTCAAGAAGCAGAACAATTAACTGAGGGAATGGAATAGCTTTCCTGTCTCTAAAATAAGGGGCTCATATTAATTTAAAAATATTTTCACCTCATTGTCCACAATAAGAAATCCAAGTTTGGTTCCTTCTGCTTGGATCACTCCTCCTTGTCTCTTTGCTGGCTGGGCTTTTCTCATCCTTCAGGTTTTGGCTTGAATGTCACCTCCTTCGAGAAGCCTTCTGTGACCTTCCAAACAGAAAGCAGGTCTGCCCCACAGTTCTGTGCTAACCCTTGGTTCCTTTCCTTCACAGCAGTTATTTGCATATCATGATTTGGAACTGTGTGCGTGCATGCGTGTGTGTGCGTGTGTGTGTCTCTGTGTATGTGATTGTTCTGTCCCCCACTAGACTATAAGCTTGGTGAGGCTATACATGACTTCTTTTGCAGTCACCCCTGTAGACCCCACACCCAGCACCATGTCTGATATGTAGTAGGCACCTAGCAGGCATTTGTCAGAAAAATAGATGAATAAGTGTGATGTATTCTTATTTACCAGAGTTCAGAAATCTGTTTTTATGTTCTCTGATCTTATTTAATAACATATCACTTAAGAACAATTTGATATCCATTGCAGTATGTAAACTGGGAAATCATGTAAATGTGGTATTACTTTCTGGCTCTCAATGATGCCTCTGTGTTCTTAGAAGGGAGAGGTACAGAATAAGGGAAAGAGCATTGCCTTGGGAGTCAGAGATCTGCGTATGAGCCCTGGCTTTGTGGCTTACTAGCTGTGGGACCTTAGATATGACCTTTTCCCTCTCTGGTCCTGAGTTTCCTCAGCTGTAAAATGAGCTTGGACCAGCAACTCTCTAAGGTCTCTTTCAGCTGTAAAAGTTTAAACTCTGAGGATTACATAAACTGAACTTGTATATGGCTGAAATGATTGGATTGGGGGCATCAAAGCGTGTTCTGGGCTGTGCTGGAACTAGAATGGTATTTTCTTGGGATCCAGTCCCAACCTAATGCTGGATGGCTTCTTGTGTCGTCTTTAGTGTGATAGGAGCCTTCCAGTCCACACCATGCAGGGTTGCAAATGCAGTGGAGGCAGAGCTGTTCCCCTTCGTCCTTGATTGGGCTCATTTTCTTTGTCTGCCCCATCCCACCCCGAGAAGCCCTGCCAACGGAAGCCTGGTAAGGAAGAAGTTGCAGAAGAGGAAAAAATCCCCCCCTGTGTCCTCCACTGCCACCTCCTTGTCCTCAGACCACAAGGCATCCAAATGCTACTCGATGACTGGACTTGAAAGACAGGGAAGATGCATTGTGAGTTCCCAGGCGCCATGGCACAAGGAGCTCAGAGGAGGCTGGGGTCGCAGGGTCTGTCTGGGCCAGTGCTGCAATGCCTATTAATCGGTATTTAAGTAGCGTGGAGTGGCTGCTGCCGCTGCTGAGCTCAGCCCGGGCCCATGGAGCCGGGAGCTGGGTTAATAACACCTTATTTAGCAGAAAATTCCACTCCACTGGAGCATGTTTCAGAGGAGTTTGATTTGAATGAGGATTGATGTCAATCCTGCAAGGCAAAGGTGCCTGAAGCTGCTGCCATAGTCACCACCATAAAACGAGCCATTTGCGGTGACTGTGGGGATGCACGCGGAACATTGCAGTGCCCCGCCTCCCTCCACCCCCACCTGGCCATGCAGGCTTGTCCATCCTGGATGGGTAGAATGGACAGTCTTTAGAGCACTGGCCAGTGGGAACCCTGGTGCATTGGAGATTCCTGGGCATGTTTTCGGCTTTGGATCCAACAGACCAGATTTCAAATTTGGAGATGCCAGTTCTTAGTCATGTGATCCCAGGCAAGTTGTGTAACCTCTTAGGGTCTTGGTTGACTCACGTCTGCCATGGAGATATTGATGCCTACCTCTCAGAGCTGATGGGAGGATTAAAAGTGCTGGGATTCAGTGAGTTAGGGAACTAACAACTCTTGCCATGGAATTGACCCTAAATTCACTGAGGTCCCATCTCACTCTTGTTGCAGGCCAAGGTGGGGATTTATGGGCTCCCTTGAACTTAGTGCTAGTGAAGAATCAGACCCTGTCTACCCTCAGCACCCAAAAGTGGGGTTGGCGGGGTTTGGTGGCTTAGGGTCCAGGGGTGTCCTCAGAGGTCCAGATTAGAGGTAGTATTGTTAGATGGCTGGGCTCCATAGATCTAGGTAGTAGAGGTGATGAATGAAAGTCTTTCCCCCCTCGCCCGCCTCGCTCTTGTTGTGATTCTCAACTTGCATTTTACAGCCCTGCATATGCAGTGTGCTGTTGGAGAAAGCAGTCAAAGAGGGAACCAGAAAGCCTGTGTCCCACTCGGGACCTTGGGCCTCCTCCTCTGGTTGGCCTCAGGGGTCCCATCAAAGACCCAAAACTATAGTCTCTAACAGCTATAATGTTCTCAGATATTTAATCCAAGCAGGGGAGAAGTTCTGTGTCATTGTCTTCACAGCCTTGCTGGGAGCCAAGTCCCCTCTTCAAGGCAGGAATCAAGGGCCAAGTCTGCATGATTTGTAGCTGTAGAAGGACAGAACCCTGAGAGTGGGTGCATGGCTCCATTGTGTCTCCACAGAAGGGCCCAAAGCACTTTTCATGTTTATTTTTAAATCTCTCGGGGCCTGCTGTTCTTTGATGATACTGGTTTTAATTCCTCTTCTGCTCTGACCCTTTCATGTGGGAGCTGGGTGACAAGGCATAGGCATGATCGTGTTTGCCCAAGTGCAGGTAAGATCAGTCTTGGCAGATCTGCTGAGCCCCAGCTCCCAAAGAGAAATGGAACATAATAAACAGGTACCATGGGGGATAAATAGGGAGGATTAAATCTGAACAAAGGCAGGAACATCTGGGACATACAAAAGCTTGTTCAGAGAATTTCTTGGGAAAGAAAGAAATGAAGAAGAAAATAGTCCACTTCGTTCTTATTTGGCTTCTCTCCTGGGTTCCAGGAATACAATGCACTCAGAGACAGCCTCGTGAGAGGGGCAGATGAGGCTGGAGCAGAGAAGAATCCGTGGTCTTGAAGGATTTGGTGGCAAAGCTCTGGTTGGCCCCCTGGCTGTTCCTGGAGAAGAGGCGAAGGAATACTCAGGTCTCCAGTCCCTGATGTTAGCCCTAGTTGTCCCTCCCCAAGACTTACTTTACCTCCCATGGGGGATCCCCTGAATCTCCTCTCTCACAAAGGCTCCTTGGACTGCTCAGAGATAAGAACGCAGTCTCTGCTCTTCCTTTCATTGTGTTTGGGCTGATTCCCTTCAGATTTGCTTGTCTGGTAGAGCGTAAGCCCCATTTCAGCTTCTAGTTGACAGGATAGACCAGAAGAAAAAAATATATATATATCTATCTTATGTGAGTCTCTTGGACTGATCTACTTCTTCACAGTCAAGTTGCTCTTACTGTTTTGGTTCCAGCAATCAACACTTCTCCCCAGTAAGATTCTCTTAACTGTTCTCTTGCTGCCTGTTCCATCCCTCCAATCTATTCTCAATGCAGAGGCTGGAAAGATCCTAACAATATGTTCTGATCTTTTTAGGCCCCAGTTAAAGTCCTCATGAAAAGAAAGAACTTCTATAATGGAAGAGTAAGAACCCTCAGAACTCTACTCTTCCATAAAAGCAAGGAAAACACTGGAGAAATCATCAAAACCAATATTTTCAGAATTCTGGAAATTAATAAAGGCTTGAAACAATCCAGAGAATGTTTACTCTGGGAAAATGGCTTAATCTCAGCAAGAACAGTGAGCTTTGTGGCATTTTAACTTGTCCTATTCCTATGCCTCTTTCCGCAGCTCTGGAGTAACCTTGTGAACCAGCAGCATGACAATCACAGTAGCTGTGAAAACCAGCAGCCTAGCAGTCACTGGATGGAGAAATATGAGTTTAGAGCTTCCCCAAAGCTCTATCCTCATAGAATTTTCACTATTTGATTTGCACAGCAGTTTCCATAAAAGGGCTTGTCTTTTTTTGTTTTGACCCAAAGCTTGTTCAGCAAGACACTTTATCTGCACAGCATTTGTCAAAGACAACCATAGGCAATTGTTTAACATTACAGTTACCTGAGGTGGTAATACCTGTTGGGAAAACAAGAGGCTGGCCAAAATACTTAAATCTGGTGAATGAGATGTTCCCATAGGGAGCTTTGAAAAGCTCTGACGTATTCCTGGGAATTTAGAAGGCCACATATATGTTCAGGGCTCTATGCATCCTCAGGAAAGCCTTGAGAAGGCTCCAATCTCTCACCTCTGGCTGATCTTAGGACTCTGCATGAGCAGAAAATGATGGGCTCAGGCAGAGTTGTAAATTACCAGAGACTTCAAGGTGTGTACCAACATACACAGAGAGCCCCTCAGAAAAAGATGGAAGACTTATTTGTTGAAACCATATAAGGAAATCTCTTCAGTCATTAGATAATCAGTAAGTTAACTGAGCAGAGATTTCAGTGGCTGCACATGACAAATAAACAGACTTTATAGCATTGTATCAGAAAAGCAACTAAATAAGCAGTAACAGTAACAACAACAAACAGCAACAATGAAAAACCCTATGTGAGGGAGGGAGTCTTATTTGAAGAGTTGTCACAATATATTATTTAAAATGTTTCATTCTCAACAAAAAATTATGATACCTACAAAGAAACAGGAAAATATGATCCATACATAGGAAAAATGCAGCCAGTAGGAATTCTCTCTGAGGAAGTCCAGAAGTTGGACTTCTAGACAGAGACTTTAACCATCTATTATAAAGTGTTCAAAGAACTAAAGGAAAACACTTCCAAAGAATTAATTGAATGTATAAGAGCAATGTGTCACCACATAAAGAATATTAATAAAGAGATGGAGATTATAAAAAAAGAACTAAATAGAAATTCTGGAGTTGAAAAGTACAATGACTAGAAACAAAAAATCACTAGATAGTCTCTACAACATATTTGAATTTGCAGAAGAAAAGATGAACAAACTTGAAGATAAGTCCATTGAGATTATCTAGTCTGAGGAACAGCAAGAAAAAGAATTAAAAAAAAAAATGGAAGAACCTCAGAGACCCATGGGATACCATTAATAATACCAATATGTGCATAGTGGGAGTCCAAGAAGAGGGGGAGAGAAAGGGGCAGAAAGAACATACAAATAAACTTCTAAAACTTCTCAAATTAGATGTAAAACATTAATCCAAGAACCTCAACAAAATTCAAGTAGAATAAATTCAATGAGATCCACACCTAGATACATCATAGTCAAATGGTCAAAGGTCAAAGACAAAGAAAGAATCCTGAAAGCGGCAAGAGAAAAGTGACTCGTCACATACAAAGAATTCTCAATAGATTAAAAACTGGCATCTCATCAGAAACTATGGAGGCCAGAAGGCAGTGGGATGACATATTCAAGAAATGAAAGAAAAAGATCAACCTAGACATTCCAGCAAAACCATGCTTCAAAAATGGAGATATTAACACATTCCCAGATAAATAAAACCTGAGAATTTGTTGGTAGCAGACCTGCCCTACAATAAATACTAATGGGAGTCTTTTAGGCTGAAGTGAAAGGACACCAGACAGTAACTTGGAGACACACAAATAAATAAAGAGCACAAATAAAGATAATTACATA